>JAGKTI010017005.1:0-18893 GCA_018397915.1 Birgus latro | reverse complement strand
TAAATACTAAATTCAATGGTGAGTGTTAATTTATTTGTTTCTCCTTGCTAACCACAAGAATGTTTTCTTTTTTTAAGATGGCGTCAACACTTTCCGCGCCTACTGTAATTTACTTTTCATCATCATCATCATTATCCAGACTTTCTTTCCCACCCCAGGGCAGGGTATGGAATAGCAGCATCCAGACAGCCAAAGTTTGCCCAGTAGAATGGGCCACGTTTCCATTCACTCACCATTCAAGCCCATGGAATCCTGGCTCAATCTGATAAGACAAAACGTTTCCAGCAAGTACTGTAGCTTCACACATACCTATCTAATCGAGTCAATCCGAACGACGGCATGCTAAAAAGGGGTGCCATATACCCGGTCATACACTTCTCCACACAAAATTCATCCAGCC
Source organism: Birgus latro (assembly GCA_018397915.1). Lineage (NCBI taxonomy): Eukaryota > Metazoa > Arthropoda > Malacostraca > Decapoda > Coenobitidae > Birgus > Birgus latro. The sequence goes on along the minus strand of JAGKTI010017005.1, from coordinate 18,493 downwards.
AGCTCATCTCTTGTCAGTCCCTTTGTCTCACCAACTTGCATACTTATCTTCTTCATACACTGATTCACCATATCTCTCCACCTTCTTCTTGGCCTACCTCTCCTCCTCCCTCCAGCAACTTCGCTCAGATATACTTTTCACCACTCTAGTGTCATCCATGCTCTCCACATGCCCATACCATCTCAGTACACTCACTTCAATTCTGGTGTCCACGGACTTCCTCACTCTGCATCTTTCACGAACCACATAAATCCGTATCCTATCCACTCTCTGTACTCCACACACATTCTTCAACATACCCATCTCCACTGCTCTTACTCTGGACTTTTCATTTTCATGCCACACCATAGTCTCACACCCACATGCTAAAGTTGGCACTAACACACAGGTGCAACACTCAAGCGTCTGTTGCTTATCAAGGCCTTCATAGCATCAGCAACTTTCCTTCCTTGTGTCACTCTACTTTCCACTTCTTTTGGACATTTTCCTCTCTTTTCTATCAACATACCCAGGTATTTGAAGTCACTCGCCAATTTCAGTCACTTTCCATCCACTGTAATATCACACTGGTAGTCACCTTTCTCAATAACCATCATTTTACTCTTTTTCTATATTCACTCTCAAGGCATGACACTCACAAACATCTTCAAACCTCTGCACTATCATAGTCTACCAAGCTCTTGCCTGGTATCTGCAAGCAGTACTGCATCATCATCATCAGATACATCAAATTTGAGATATTCCATCCATCACAGTTCATTACCAATGCATCCCTCTCTCCATTACTTGCATTTTTACTCCTCTCATCACTCCATCCATTCATATATTGAACAACCATGAGGACATCACACAACCTTGTCGCACACCAACATCCACTGTGAACCATTCACTTAGATGCCTATTTACCTTTATACTTTTTTTTTATGTGTCTGACTCTGGGCATGAGCCTCACAGACTGTTCCCAAGGCCCAGTAGTCTTTCTGCATTCCATACACCTCCACATGTCACCACTTTGGTGCAAACACCCACCGTCCATATACAATACATACTAGGGCTGTCTCATACAGAGCTGATGTATTGGTATTAACGGGGGTATTTTTACGACAAGTCAGTGGGTCATCTGGTAGATCAGTAAAGTCTACTTTAATGAAATTCAAATCCTTTACCTGTTCCCTGCCCCAGCTGGAATTTGAACCTTGGTCTGTTAGGACTGCAGGCCACCTCTCTGCTGATTCAGCCACCTCCCCATGCTTCACTACCATCATAAAAGCTCTAACAGCGCCTAGCAGCTTACAATCTACACCATACATACACAAAACTTTCCACAATCCTTCTCTGTTTACTTTGTCGTATGTTTTTTCTAGGGCCATAAATACCTTATAGTCTTTTTCACAAGCTTTCTCCACTATCTATCTCACTGCAAATATTTGATCCACATATCCTCTGCCACTTCTGAAGCCATCCTGCTCATCACTCACTAGGACTTCTGATATTTCTCTTACTTTCTCTGTGATAATTCTTCCAAATACCTTCCCTACAACACTTAATGGACTTATGCCATGATAATTCTTGCACTCACTTCACTCACCTTTATTCTCGTACAGAGGTACAATCACTGCCTTTTTCCACTATACTGGCACAGTTTCACTCATCCATGCCTTCTTACATATTTCTAACAAGCACTTCATTCCACTTTCCACTAGACTTAATCATCTCTTCATATACCTCATCAACACCAGCTGCTTTCCCATTTTTCAGCCGTTTCACAGAGATCTTCACATCTGCAAGTGTCGCATTTCTTGGCACTACATTCCTTTTCTGCACACCCCCAAAACCAATCATGTTTACCAGAGCTGGGCACCGCAAATCCGCAAACTCAAACCATTACCATCCGCAACTGCAAACCCGCAACATTCTTGAAATTAGCAGTTCCGCAAATGCAAATGCAAACCATCTGTATCCCTTTCAGAACCATGGCATCAGTTTCATTTTTTTCTGGATACCATTAGAGGATTTTATTATGTTTGGGATGATACTTTTCATAATCAAGGAGTTAAAAATTATTTCTAGTTAATCATCCACTACAATTATATTTTTATTTACTCTATTCTGATTAACAACAGATGACTTTATGAAGTTTGGAAATTATCTGTAGTACTTAATGGGACATACAAAATTATGTTTATAGTAAAACTTAAATATATATAGTAACACCCTTAATTTGCGAGGTTAAGTTCCAAACCCCTTCGCTAATTCTTGATGGCTTCTGGAAAATGACATTTACCGGTAGTGTAGCCTATGAACCACTGATACTGTAATGCATTACCCATAAATAAATGTTTCTTGTTAAATCTGTTTCTTCGTTGTTTTTTGCTGTTCGACTATGACAACTCCTGCTTGATTCGTCCGCCTAATGGTGGAAAGAACTGTCCAAGTGTTTAACTAAACCTAGCCTAGTTCAGCTGTACATAATAACTTAACCAAACCTAACCTAACCTACGGCTGGGAAATTGGGAAACAAAATTCACCTTTCAGTACGTTCAGTAAGCTTCTTCCCAATATCCCGGAAACAAAAAATCGTAGGTAAGGCTCGGTTTAACCCCTCAATGGCCGTGGGTTAAGAAATTTGCACGCACCCCTGGCCAGCCCTGGAACAATTTTGTAAGAGTTCTAAAATCAATTCATTTTTCACACAGGTGTGAAGAGAATCATTTGGCACACCTATCAATGTGTTTTTTAGCTTCCTAAAGCCATCCCATGAATCGCTACGATTCACGAAAAAATTCATAACTTTCAGCAGAACGACCTTCCCAAATCAATTCATATTCCTCCAGCTTATTTTTTGTAGTTTTCTGACTATTCTTTTTTAGCAAAAACTCGCTAATTAAATTAAGTCGTTAATTATGAGTTCAGCAATTATGGCGATCTGTAGTGTATTAAATACAGTAAAACCTCGATATAACGGACTTCAGTACACCGGAATTCGCTTTTATTGGACTCGAGGAGCTACCGTACTAAACTCCTATATATTGGAAAAAGTCCTATATAGCCAGAATCAGTCCGGACTGCCTGACAACTTCAGCTATGTTCACCACAATAAGACAAGTAAAAGACATGTTTTTCAGTGCACAATACAGTATTATTATACCATTTGATTAATGTAGTGAAGGTAAAACACAGTACAATACTGCAATGGTGGTGAAAACTACCGATAAAATCCGGACTAATGTCTGATATATCGGAAAAAGTCCGGATTAGCAGGGGTAAGTCCGGATGTCGCTTTTATCAGAAAATCTCATATTTTGGACTGGCCTGAGCCCCAATTAGTCTGTTATAGTGAGGACTTACTGTATCATTATACTAGTACAGTATATTAGACTGTTTTTGCTACAAAACCAGGGTAAAACATTCACTACAACAGATAAATGAATTAAATTATTACACTTCACAGCTCACACCTGACAAGTTGACACACCAGTCCACCTCTATTCCTTGGCTCTAACCACCTCAGTCAGTAGGACTCCTCCAACAACTAAGACAACTCCATCTTGATCAAGTCCATGTTGCCCATCATAAAATCTATCTATCTCTATCTATCTATCTATTGCCAGACGCCTCAATCCCAAACGGGGTGGCCACAAACAAATCGCCTCCATGTCACTCTGTCCCCTGCCATTTCACTACCACGCTCCCAACTCACATCCCCCTCTCTCATATACCTCTTCACTCCATCCCTCCATCTCATCCTCGGCCTCCCCCTCCCTCTCGCCCCCTCCACCTCACTCATATACACTCTCCTCGTCAATCTTTCATTCTCCATCCTCTCCACATGCCCAAACCACCTTAACCTGTTTCTCCTAACGCTTCCCATCACGTCCTCAACCACACCACAACGCTCCTTCACTTCCTCAATTGTTAGTCTGTCTCTCCATGTGACTCCACATGCTCCTCTCAAATAACTCATTTCCACTGCTCTCACTCTTGACTTCTGTCCTTCCAACAGGGTCCAAGCTTCACTTCCATATGTCAGAGTTGGTATCACAATACTGTCATGTAACAGCTTTTTCACTTCCATGCTCACCTCCCTGTTTCTTATCACTGCTTTCAACGAACCAGCAACCTTACTTCCCTGCTGCACCCTTTCGAGCACTTAACCCTCCAGACTACCATCCTTACTCATCACACTGCCCAAGTACTTAAATTCACTCACATTCTCCATATCCTTCCCATCCAATCTCACTGTACACTCACTGGCTTCACTTCTCTCGAAGACCGTCACTTTACACTTCCCTACATTCACCTTTAGATTCCGTTTCTTACACACTCTCCCAAACTCATCTACCAAGCCTTGCAGCTCCCCTTCGTCTTCACTCAACAACACAGTATCATCCGCAAACAACAGTACAGGGAGTTTCCATACACTGCCCTCTCTCAATAGGGCCACTCCAACATCCACTGCCCGACCTTGTATCTCTTTTATAACCCCATCCATATACAGATTGAACAACCATGGAGACATGACACATCCTTGTTTCAATCCAACCTTCAAATGGAAAGATTCACTCAGTTTGCCATCCACACGCACTGCAGCATTAGCACCCTCATACATACTCTTCACTGCCTTCAACAACTTCCCATCCACTCCATATATTCTTAATACCTTCCACAAACCTTGTCTATCCACCCTGTCATATGCTTTCTCCAGATCCATGAAGGTTGCATACAACTTCTTGCCCTTCTCTAGAAACTTTTCCACTAAGGATCTAAGAATGACTATCTGGTCTACACAACCTCTTCCCTTCCTAAAACCTCCTTGTTCTTCTCCAACTAATTCCTCAGTAATTTCCCTAACTCTGTCAATAAGTATCCTACCATATATTTTTCCTATTACACTGAGAAGGCAAATGCCCCTATGATTACCACACACTGCTTTTCCCCCTTTTCCTTTGTACAGAGGAATAATTATACCTGACTTCCAATCCTCCGGGACTCTACCTTCCTCCCAAGCCAAACTGCACACCTTCCACATCCATTCTATTACTATCTCTCCCCCATGCTTCAGCATTTCACCACACACTCCATCAATTCCTGGGGCTTTCCCCATTTTAACTTTCTTCATTGCTTCCACCACTTCCATCCTGGTAATTTCTTCCTCTCTTCTCACAACCCTCCTTCTCCCTGCCTCATAAAATCAAACTGCTCAAAGTTCTCGGAGGTCAGACAGATTTGCAGGCTGGTTTGCATTTGCAGAAGTACTTCTGCAAATGCAAACCCGGAACCTTGCGTAAAATGTTGCAAACGCAAATCCGCAAACAAAATCACACTACCTCAATTGCGGAATTTGTGGTTTTTCGGAAATGATCGTGGGAATGTCCAGCTCTGATGTTTACAACTGCTCTGCTCTCTCCATTCTCATTCATCAGACTTTCGAAAAATTCTTTCCATCTGTCCTTACTTCATCCCCATGGGTTAATAATCTACCACCTACATCCTTCACACTTTCACATTTCTTTTCACCGTAACTTCTACATTTCCACACCTCTTTCCAGAATAACTTCCTATTCTCAGAGTAAATTGCTTTCATTTTCGTAAGATCATTAATCTCTTTATTAGTCTCTTTATGTGCTTCTTGCTCTCAATATATTCAATTCTTATTTCAACTGAACCCCTGTCCTGTATCCACTCAAGCCACCTCTTCCTCTTTTCCTCCACTGCTCTCTCAACATCTTCATCCTACGATGCTGTACCTTTCTACTTCGTTGTTACTCTTGCAACACCACACAACACTTTAGCATTTCTAACTAAGCAATGTCTATGTGCATTCCACAAGCTGTCCAGATTCATTTCAATCCAATCCACTGATTCCAACTCCTCTCCTACTTTGGCCTGTATTCATCAGCCATTTCTTTAATACTCACCTTCTCGACTTTCAGTCTCTCTCTCTGACTGCTCCTTTCTCTCTTCGTCCATCTCACTCCTCTCAGCTTGATCTTGCATACCACAATCATATGATCTGACAAACCTCCACATCGTTCTCTCACTGCCCTCGTATCAGCAACCATTCCCAGTATTGTTTTACCTACGAGCATGTAATCAATCAGGCTCCTTTCAACATGATCCCCATTCCCTCTGTACCATGTACAGTGCCCTCGCATAGCGAACGAGTTTATGGGTGGCAGATGAGCCTGTTCACTGTGAGCAACATATCTTATGGGAAAAATAGCATATGGGTGGTACCGCTCCCTCAAAGTCCACTTTTTGAGCCACAGAGATGTACTAAATGGCACATTTCAAACACATGCAGTACCGATACATTAAATATAAAACTCATGGTTATTTACCTTAGATGGAGCAGATGGTAGTTCTGATTTGCCTGAATACAGGTGGTTCTGAGGCAGGGAGATACACTTAGGGTGTCCTTGCCACATCACCTTCCAATCCCTCCTTCCCATCACCAGTCACACCCTCATCACTTGACTAAACCACTTCCCCACATCCCTGTACCTCATTCACCTCTCCCATAAAACCTTCAAAGTCCAAAGATGACAACTGACATCACATCATCATCATCTTCCCCAAGAAGTATAGCAGATGATATAAAGGCAACTGACTCCTGTTGTTCTTGAGTTCGGTAGTAGCGTGTGACGAGTGTTTGTTTTCTTCTGCTGACTTCGATATTGTGCTTTTCAGTGTAATAATGAAAAGTGGTTTCTACTCCACAAAGCACTTCCTGTGTCCTAAGGTAGCTGGTTTCACTTGCCTTGACCTCTTCTCCCAGAACATCAACTGCCGCTAGAATTTTACTGATCTCCGACATAGGCAAATCTACGTCCTCCATTGGATTCTGCTCAACAGGTTGCTCAAATCTGGCCTCTTGTGCAGCATCTACTGGGGGGATGGGGGGTTCAATATGGAAGGTAGCAGTTATGGCCTACTCTTTCCAATGATTTCATTCACTAGTGGTTTAACTTGTTTATTATGGTTTTGTGGACCAGATTAACCCCTGCTCATTCACAAGGCTAATTGTTTACTCTGAATACGTTCACTGTGCGAGGACACTGTATATTTAAGGGCATCCTTATGTTGAGATAAGAATTACTAATGCACAGCCTCCTTTCCTGACACATGTCCAACTGCATTCCATTATCATTCTCTCCTGGTACTCCATTACTACCTGTTATATCATTCACATGACCAGTGCCTACTTTCTCATTCATATCACCCTATACAAACACTTTACAACTCCCGGGAATTTCTCTTACTACTTCATCCAGCTCATCCCAAAACCTGACTTTCTCTGCCTCACTCCTGTCATCACACGGTGCATACACTACAATCACTGCCACTTTCACCTTCTCAAACTTGAACCTGACATACATACACATTGAGATGACACATCTGTAATCTCTCATTCCACTCTGCCACACTTCATTCATTAACAGAACAACTTCTAATTTAGTTGCTATATAATTTATATGACATCAACAGAGCAACTTCTAACTTACTTGCTATAAATGTCTGAATGCTCTAAACAAAATGTTCACATGACAGATCTAATATTACAGTACAACAGTGTACTTTTGTACTGGTAGTGCATCACAGGGCTGGCAGACACAAGTGAAAATGAGCGAAATATTTCTGTTAATTAGAGCGACTCAGAGACAGGCCCATTCCTGGGCCGGATCCAGGAAGGGTCCGACAACAGACCCAGTGGAGGGCCTGATGTAAGTGACCTAGACTGATTGGACCAAGTAATAACGTCCCAGTATTTAGAAAACTTTAATGAACGTCTCAAATCTTGTTTTGAGCTAAATAAAGTTACAGCACATTTGTCTTTGACTTTAGGCTGTGTCAATATGAATCCCCTCATTATAAATAGCTAGTATGCAGGACATACCACAGTGGCTTTCCCTTCTCTCTCTATACATACCTTCATGACTTCTTGATATAGGAAAAAATAGAGTTTTGGCTGTGGAGAAAAAATAAAAATAAAAACAAAAGATATACAGTATACATTATGACATTATGTTAAGAAATCTTTATGAAGACCTCAAAACAAAATTCAATCAATTCAAAGTCTTGGGAACTGAAGAATGTTATGTATGGAGTGAACTGAAAGCAAGCTTGGGCAACACATACCTGGCCAGGCGACAAGTCATCAAACGCTCTATCTCCTTTATCTTTTCCTGTGACAACACTAAACTCATCTCACTTTCCAGCTTTCTCTGAAAAAAACATTATATATATATATATATATATATATATATATGTATGTTTTTTTGATAGAAAGAGGGAGAGAGAGATATGTTTAGTGTTTTCAGAGAAAAAGATAGATGAGAGAGAGAGTGTGTAGACTTGNATATATATATATATATATATATAGACAGATAGATAGATAGATAGATAGATAGATAGATATATGAGTTTTAAGTTACTATCTATACTGAAAATGTGCATCAAAAACTGTATGCAGTTATAACAATGAAATTCAGGACATATTTAGAAGTACCATACAATTAGATACTGTAGTATTAACCAAAATATTTCTAATGGGTGATCTCAATATACAGGTAGTGACAAGATATATGAAGCGATGCATTTTCTTATTACTGCTGTGCACCCAGGTTCATCTGAAAGTGAAGCTGGTGCACTGCAGGAAACTAGTTTTCTCAACTGTGTGCTCAACGCAGGTTGGCATGGGTAGCTCACCAGGCACCTACCCACTTACCGCCAGGTTGAGTTTTTTAGTTTACAAAAACCCGGGTGGGTAATTTATACAAACTATAGTAAATAAAAATATATTAATTATTTAACAGATTAATTATAATACATTAATTACTTAACTGATTAATTATATACGTATTCAATAAAACCTTGATAAGTCAACCCTGCAGAAGATGGAATTTCCAGTAAGTCAAACTCTGACCGAGGTGTGACAGTGTTTATTCAAAGGGTTACATTTTAGCCTATTATATTCCAAGTGCCACATCTTAGTTCATTATATTCCAAGAGTTACATTTTAGTTTAAATGACTGTAAAAGTGAAAGTGAACTTTATGCAATTGACTGTTGCACATCTCCACCTATGCAATCCCCTATTCTAACCTAACCTATGACAAGCACCAAATGGTTTTCACTGTTTATTTTTATTGCTTTAAAAATGCTTCTTAGTTCAGTGTTAATAAACACATCTATATATTTATCTATTGCCAGACGCATTAATCCCATAAAGGATGGTCAAAAACAAATTGCCTCCATGTCGCCCTGTCCCCCATCATTTCATTGCCCTTCCCCTAGCTCAAACCTCCCTTTCTCATATACCTCTCCACTATGTACCTCCATCTCATCCTTGGCCTTTCCCTCCCTCTCGCCACCTTCACCTCACTCACATACACTCTCCTCATTAGTCTCTCACTCTCCATCCTCTCCACATGGCCAAACCACCTCAATGCATTTCTCCCAACACTTTCTATCACATCCACATCCACACTACAATGCTCCTTCACTTCCTCATTTGTCAGTCTGTCTCTCCAGGTGACTCCACATGCTCCTTTCAAATAACTCATTTCCACTGCTCTCACTCTTAGACTTATGTCCTTCCAACAAGGTCCAAGCTTCACTTCCTTACAACAGAGCTGGTATCACAATACTGTCGTGCAGTGACTTTTTTACTTCCATGCTCACTTTCCTGTTTCTTGTAGCTGCTTTCAAAGAACAAGAAACCCTTCTTCCTTGTTGTACCCTTTCAAACACTCCATCCTCTAAACGTTAATCCTTACTCATTGCATAACCCAAGTACTGTACTTAAATGCACTCACATTTTCCATTTCCTCATCATCCAGTCTCACTGTACATTCAGTGATTTCATTTCTCTCGAAGACCATAAATGTACTCTTTCTTACATTCTCCTTTAGATTCTGTTTCTTTAACACTCTCCCAAACTCATTCACCAAGCCTTGCAGCTCCCCTTCATCTTCACTTAACAACACAGTATCATCTGCAAACAACAGAACTGGAGTTCCAAACACTGCCCTCCCTCATTAGGGCTGCTCCAACATCCTTGTATCTCTTTAATAACCCCATTCATATACAGACTGAATAACCATGGAGACATGACACATCCCTGTTTCAGTCCAACCTTCAAATAGAAAAATTCACTCAGTTCACTGTCCACACACACTGCTGCCTTACACCCTCAAACATACTCATCACGGCACTCAGCAACTTTCCACTTACTCCAAATTCTGTTTTCTTAATACATTCCACATTCCTAATAAACAAGTAATCACATCAAATTTGCAGTTATTGGGTGGGGGTATATATATATATATATTTTTTTATTATTTCTGGTTTGTCGGAAAATTTGATAAGTTGAACTACCCTATAGCCCCATATAGTTTGACTTATGAAGGGTTTACAGTACATACATAAATAAATTTAAAGACACAGTGCTCCACGCAAAGTGCAGTTCCAGTCACATGCACTCAAGGCAGCCCTATCCAGAGTTGCCTCACTTGTCTATTTTTTTCATTCAAGATCAGATAGTATAGTCTGATCCCATGTCCTTCTGGGCCAAAACCTTGGTGCAGCTCCCTCCACATTCACCAACTTGCATCTTTTCACCCAGCTTAGTTCATCCATCCTCTCCACATGCCCAAGTCAACCGGCTTGTACGCATCTCATCATTGATACTTTTGATACCTGACCATCTCCTCAGTTCTTCATTAGATATCCTATCTTGCAGTTTGGCCCCACACATCCATTTCACCATTCTCATCTCATTGCACTCCATTCTGTTGATATCAACTGCTCTGACAGGCCAAATGTCATTGTGCTTCTAACACATGAAGAGTACATCTTTCCCTTCATGAGGAGTGGGAGTCTTAATGTTAGAACTGGCAGCAGTTCTCTGAACCTTCCCCAGCCACATCTGAACCTGGCAACAGTGATGGCCTCGGCCCCACCAACGGCAAGGATGGTATTTCTCAAGTAGCAAAACTTGTTCACCATCTCCAGTGTCTCACTGCCAAAGTTCACACTCTCATGCCAGTCATTCAACACAAGCTCACCCGTGCATACTATACATAAAAAAATCTCAATTTAATTAAAATTAAAAATATTTGACCAACTTACACAAATAATACTCAAATTTTTTACAAATTTAATTTTAAAATTCAATACTGTAAATGAATATAAAAAACTACCCATTAAGACTGATTTTACTTCATACACTCAAAACAATTTGTTAAACATAAATTTTTTGGTATTTTCTAGCCAGCAAATTGCAAAAATTGCATAATATGCTATGTATGTGTATCTTAATCTGTTATCATTGTACTGTGCTTTTTAACATTTTATGGCACTGCAATATTGCTGGTCCATTTTTTCATTATTTTATAATACTGTTCAAAAGCTTACAACACAAAGCACATGGGAAATTTTATTCTGGAATATGTAAATCAATATTTCACAGTTTGTCTTGCAATAAACAGAGTATATTGATATTCATAACTACAGTACACCTATACCCTGTTATCTGGTGCATTGATAACAGGCACTTCGCTATACCGAACACAAGAAATAGGGGAGTATTCCCACAATCTGAATGTCCATCGCCTTACCAGTTCAACCCCTCACCTCACCCTAGGTTTGAAAAGAGGTTCTCCTGGTCCTCCCGTCCTCTGTTCATCCTCTCTCCTCTCCCCCCCCAACCCATTCTCCATACCCCACCAAACTCAGCACTGCCAGGCATGTCTCCTTCCCTATCCCCCAGCCCTCCCCCCACCCCTGGTTGTCTCCCTCTCCATCCCCTCCCCCTCACCCACCCCAGCTTGTCTGTGTGTGTGTGTGTGTGTGTGTGTGTGTATGTGTGTGTGTATTTACCTAACTGTATTTCCCTAATTGTGATATAAAGGAAATGAACTATGCTCATGGGGTCCCATCTGTGTCTCAGTAAGTCAAATTTTGCTTTAAACTCGTTTAAGTTTTTAGACTGGACGATCTCTTTGTCCAGGCTATTCCACAGGTCTATGCATCTATAAGGAAAGCTATATTTCTTGATGTCCTTCAAGCAGCTTGGCTTCTTCAGTTTCATTCCTCTTGTTACTCTCTCATCCCACACAAACAGATTTTCTCTGTCAGTTTTATCTACTCCCATCATGGTCCTGAACACGGCAATCATGTCGCCCCTCTCTCTCTCTTTTCCACTAAGGAAGGCAAATCCAGCCTTTCCAGCCTCTCTCTGTACGACAAATCTGCCAGACTGGGGACCATCTTGGTTGCTGTTCTTTGTATTCTCTCAATCTTGTTTATAGCTTTCATTTTGTGTGGGGACCACACTACTGCTGCATATTCTAACCTGGGGCGGATTATGGCCACTATCAATTTTTTCATCATCTCCTCATCCATGCAATGAAATGCCACTCTTATATTGGTCAAGAGTTTATATGTCTCTCTATCATATTAATATGTTTTTCAGGTGACAAACTATCCTGGACCAGCACTCCCAAATCTTTCTCTTCTCTCACTTTTGTAATTGGTTCATTACCCATCAAATAATTCTGTGATGGCCTCTTGGTACTTTTACCCATTTCCAACATTTTACATTTTTCTGCGTTGAATTTCATTTCCCAAATCCGGTTCCAATTATGTATCCTATCCAGATCCTCCTGCAGCATTTTACAGTCCTCTTCAACCTCTACCTTTCTCAATATCTTTGCATCATCAGCAAACAGACTTGCGTAACTGTTCACTCGATCTACCAAATCATTTACATAAATCAGGAACATTATTGGCGCCAACACAGAGCCCTGTGGGACACCACTTGATACTTCCCTCCATCCAGAGTCCTGTCCTTTATTACTGTCCTCATTTGTCTGTCACTCAAAAAGTCTCTCATCCATTCCAGAAGGCTTCCCTTCAGTCTTCCTATATGCTCTAATTTCCATATTAGCCTCTTATGGGGTACCTTGTCGAAGGCCTTCTCCAGATCTAAATACACACAATCCACTGAACTGCCTCTCTCCTGTAGCACATCAATCACTCTTGAGTAAAAGCTCCAGCAAGTTGTAAACACATGACCTTCCACTTCTGAATCCAAATTGACTTTCAGCCAAAATATTCATCTCTTCCAGATATTTTATCCATCTATCATTCAGGATTCTCTCGCACAATTTTGCAACTATGCTGCTGGTCTATAATTCAGGGGTTCGTCCTTGTTTCCTACCTTATAAATTGGTACCACATTTGCCCTCTTCCATTCCCGAGGCACTTTCCCCTCTTCCAGAGAACACTAAATTAAATTGTGAATCTTATCCGCCAGTTGTTCTCTGTATTCCTTCAGTACCCAATTACAGATTCCATCTGGTCCTGGGGCTTTCCTTACATCTTGAGTTTCCAGTAATTTATACACTTGTTGCACTTCCACATTTATATCTTTTATCACTACATTTCTAATCATTCCCTCTCCCTCCACAAATTCCCTTTCATTAGTGAAAACCGATTGGAAACATTTTTTCATTATTTCAGCTTGCATTACCGCATCTTTATAGACCTCTCCTTCTACTTTCAGTTTGGTGATTCCTTCCTTTTGCTTCAATTTGTCATCGACAAATCTATAAAACAATTTGGGTTCATCCTTACAATTGTCAATTATACCTTTTTCAAAGTTCCTTTCTTCCTCTCTACGTATTCTTGTGTATTCAATTCTAGTTCTTTTATATTCTTCCTTTGTTCTGTTATTACCTCTCTTTCTCCATTTGTTCCATGCCATGTCCCTCTCTTTTTTTGCTATCATACATCTATTAAACCACTCTTTTTTTCCTGTTTTCTTTCCCCCTTACTCTTGGCACATATTTTTCCACCCTCCCCCACCCCCATTTGTCTCCCTCCCCCACCCCCACTTGTCTCCTTCNAATTTCTAAAAAAAAAAAAAAAAAAGTAAATAAATAAAAGGCCAACTTACACAAATAATACCAACTCTGCTATATTTTGTACAATATATCATTTAACCCCTAAAGACCTATGGCTGTCGAATAATGGTTATGGAAAATATCGCATAAAGTCCCATGGCTGTAACGAGATGCCTGGAACCACTGTCTGACTCACTCCTTCGTTTCTGCAACATTCGCGGCCTTTCCTCTAACATTCGCTCTGTTGAGCACCACCTCTCCTCCACTTCCAGACTGAGACTCAGCTGTCTGAGGCAACTGATAGCAAACCCTTTTCTGTATCCTCCTACTTTCTTTATACTCATTTCAAACCCAAAGGTGGTTACGCAACGACTTATCTTGCTCTCGTGTTCCTCAACTTGATTCTTCTGAATTCTTTACTCTCTGGCTTCGGCTCTCCTGTCATTCTCTGACTAAATATATCTGCGCTGTTTACTTATCCCCTGATTCTACTATGAAATTTTCCTCGACTATCTTACTTCTACGATAGAACACATTCTATCCATTACTCCTTTCTCTGAAATCTCCATTCTAGGAGATTTCAATGTTCACCACCACCTTTGGTTCTCCCCTCCTTTCACTGATCCACCTGGTGAACAAGTCTACATCTTTTCTATCCTTAAAGACCTAGAGCAGCTTGTACAGCACCCTACCGGAGAAAGCTCCAACATACTTGACCTCTTCGTTACAACTAATCCTTCTGCTTACACTGTTAATCAATTCTCTCCATTGGGCTCCTCTGATTACACCCTTATTACCTTAATCAGTACAATCGCTCAGGAATGGCCTGCGGAACCTCCAAAGAAACGTCGACTGTAGCACTTTGGAGCTGCAGATTGGGAAGCCATCAGGCAGTACTTCTTTGATTTTCCCCGGAAAGATTATTGCTTCCATGGCCGGAAGCCATCTGAGTGTGTCTTGCGCGTTACAGGGGTTATTCTCTCAGGCATGGAAGCATACATTCCCTTCTCACATCCTTTAACTAATGCAAGAAAGCCTTAGTTTAATCATGCTTGTTCAAATGCTGCTCACAACAAGGAGAGGGCCTACAAAAGGTACCAGAGTCAACCCACCCCTGAAACACATCTTTTATATGTTCTGCCCGGAAACATGCTAGGTCTGTTCTTCGTTCTGCTAAAAATAATGTCATCCCTACAAAACGCTCTTAACTCTCCAACTCAAATTCATCTCGCTCCTTCTGGCACCTTGCCAAAATCCTTTCTAACAACTTTACCTCATCATTCTTCCCTCTTCTTTTCTACTCTGATGGTTCTGTAGCTATTTCTTCTACTGATAAAGCAGATCTCTTCACTCAGACTTTCTCCTCCAATTCCACCTTAGACGATTCCGGTACTGTTCCTCCATCACTTAGCCCCTCTGACTTCCTCATGGCTGAAATTAAAATTTCTATGGTTGATGTATTTTCTGACATCACTGGCCTCAGTACTAACAAGGAATATGGGCGTGATGGAGTCCCTCCTGTTGTCCTCAAGAACTGTGCTTCTGTGCATACACTCTATCTAGGTAAACTCTTTCGCCTTTGTCTATCAACCTGTACCTTTCCTTCTTGCTGGAAGTTTGCCCTCATTCAGCCAGTCCCAAAGATGGGTAACCATTCCCAACCCTCCGACTATCATCCAATTGCTTTAACATCCTGTGTCTCAAAAGTTATAGAGTCAATTCTTAACAGAAAAATTTTAAAGCATCTTTCCTATCACAACCTTCTTTCTGATCATCAGCATGGGTTCCGTCAGGGAGGCTCCACAGGTGATCTTCTCACCTACCTTTCAGACTCCTGGTCATCTTCCTTTCGGGACTTTGGTGAAACTTTGCAGTTGCACTTGACATCTCAAAGACTTTCGGTCAAGTCTAGCATAAATCTTTAATTTCCAAACTGCCCTTGTACGGTTTCTACCCTTCTATCTGTGCCTTCATCTACAGCTTCCTTTTCGGACTTTTTATAGCCGCTGTTGTAGACGGCCATCATTCTTCTCCTAGATCTATCAATAGCGGTGTTCCTCAGGGCTCTGTCCCATCACCAACTCTCTTCCTTTTATTCATCAATGACCTTCTAAGCTGTACATCTAACCCCATCCACTTGTATGCTGATGAATCCACCCTTCACCTTTCCATTCGGTTCCCACAATGTCCATCTCAGCAGTTACTTCAACAAACATAGGGTGAGACTATGGCACACGTAATGTCTGACTTGGCTCATATCTGACTGGGGTAAAAATAATCTTGTTTTTAATGCATCAAAGACTCAGTTCTTACACCTATCAACCCGATAAAATCTTCCACAGGAGTACCCACTAATGTTTAATAATATCCAGCTCTGTCCTGCATCATCCCTGAACATGATTGGGGTTTCATTCACCCAGGACTTATCTTGGAAAGATCATATTACATCTCTTGTAAAATCTACTTCTAAGAAATCAGGTGTGCTAAGCCGACTCCGTACCTTCTTTACCCCTGCACGGTTGTTGACCTTATACACAGGTTTTATTCGCTTCTGTGTGGAGTATAATTCTCATGTGTGGGGAGGCTCCCCACATGCAGGTCTTCTCAATAGGGTGGAGTCAAAGGCTGTTCGTCTCATTAACTCTCCTCCTCTTACTGATTCCCTTCAACCTTTGTCTCTTCGATGCACTGCTGCATCTTTATCTCTCTTCTATTGTTACTTCAATGGTCACTGTTCCTCTGAACTGTCTGCCTGCATCCCTCCACTTATACGATGGGCACGTAGTACCCGTCTAGCAACAAACTCTCATCCCTTTTCTATCCAACTTTCTAATGCAAGAGTTAACCGTTACTCCCAGTCTTTCATTTATGCAACTGCTCAACTCTGGAAGTGTCTTCCTCTGTCTGTATTCCCTACTTCCTATGATCTCCAGTCTTTCAAACGCAGTATGTCCAGGCATGTCAAAATGAATGGATCTTGAATTTGGCTCTCTTATGTATTGTTTTTGTTTTTTCTTGGAAGGAACAGTATTTGGGCCCATGGCCTTTGGTTCCTTCTTCCTTGCATTTAAAAAAAAAAGTGTTCACAAGTTGACAGCAGAGAGTAAGTATCGTACATGGCAATCACTAAGAAAATCACCCTTTCTCACACAGTATGCACTAAAATATGAGATACAAAGCATGAAATAAATAAACTGTTACCAGAAAATTATGATTTACAGGTGAGTAGGGCAAATTTGTTCACCAGTTGGCTAGATAGTGAACGTATGTAAGAGACATGGTAATCACTGACAAAATCACCTCTTTCACAGCCTGTGCACTCAAATATGGGACACAATGCATGAAGCAAATAAAATGTAACCAGAAAATGAGGATTTAGAAGTGATTATGGAAAACATTTGGCAGCTGACAGTGTACTTACATGTCCGTGGTGGCTGTTTGCCCCATCTCTAAAGCTCTGACAGTGGTGAAAATGCTCTTCAAGCATGTACTGTAATCCAGTGTTGAACTGCACTTAATCCTCAGCACAGTGAATTATGATTGTTTAACCCGTCCAGTCCCGACCGTTTTTTTTTTACCCAGCCTACCCCCAGGTACTGACCAACTTTCGACTTTTTGTTTTTTGGCTGAAACCTTCGCTTTTGGTGAGAAACATCAAAAATTCATAGAGAAATTGCGATCCTGAGCTTATAAATGCTGGTACAGGTGTCACTTAACCTTATGTTTACCTTCTTTTTCAAGGTACCTGGCTAAAGAAAACGAGCTATGGAAGGGTTAATTAATTCAAGCCACTTTAAATTACGTATTTATTTCATTTATTTGGTACGAATTTATATGTAGTACAAGCAGCCGTGGCTCAGTGGGTAAGAGCGCTCCGCTCTGGCCGTAGGGTCGGAGGATCGAATCCACCCAAGGGTCATTGGTAGACATCAGGAAGGGCATCCGGTCATAAAATGCTACACGCTCCAATCCAAAAAGGCCGACGCATGCAAGCATGTTGCAGCCTTCAAAAACGAAACGAAACGAAACGAAGTCTATATTGGTTTTCACACAATAATACTGGCGTTTATAAGCATTGTTCACTCACTCAAAAACCCAGTATATGGCACCTTCCTTTATGATATTACCACCTCATCACTTATGTTTGTTTATACTCTAGCTTCTTTGTTTCTTTGTCCTCCACCTCAGGAATCACTTTCACTGTGAATTTTGTCATTGGAGAGACCGTGGGACAACATACTTTTACTGGCCAGGTTACAGCTGAATTGCCCAGTGTGGGAGGGAAGAGGGGGGAGAGGGGGGTTAGGTGGGGCCAGGCAGTATCCCCGTTTGACAGCAGGTAGAGGAAGGTCTCCCACATATGCCTACCAAAAATCACCCGCAAATGTTGAAAAATGTGCACACAACGGGCCTTGCAACTGAGTGACGTACGATGCACGTCGTTGGGTCTGTCCATGGAAAAAAGTAGCGACGTGCATCGAACATCAGTGGGACTCGGCGGGTTAAACAAAAACTCACGGCAGTTCAGACACAATTGTCGGAGTGGCGAGAGGGGGAGACAGTGAGAATGGAATGTAAACAAGG
>JAGKTI010017004.1:0-18893 GCA_018397915.1 Birgus latro | reverse complement strand
CTCCCCTCTCCCTACCCTTACCTCCCCTCTCCCTACCCTTACCTCCCTTCCCCTTCCCCCCTTCCTCCCTTCCCCCACCTTTCTTCCCTCTTCCTCTTTCCCAGTCCTACTCTTTCTTTCCCCTCCCTACCCCCACTTCCTCCCAGCCCTCCCCCTCCTCCCCTTCCTACCCCTATTCCCCCTCTCTTCCCCTTTCCTCCTTCTCCCTACTCCTTTCCCTTCCCTCCTCCCTCTTCCCCGTCCCTGCCTCCCGTTCCTCCTGTCCCTTCCCCTCCTGCACTTCCTCGCTTCTTAGTCCCCCCAAGTCCCCTACTGCCTCTCATCTTCCGCTTCTTTCCTCCCTCCCCACTCCAATCTCCTGCCTTCTCACTCCCCCCTCCCTCCCCACGTTCCTCCCCATCATCCAAACTCCTCCTCGTGCACTTCCTCGCCTCTAGTTTCTTTTTCTTTTCCCTTTTCTTTTTCATTTCTTCTTCTTCCTCTTTCTTCATCTTCTTCTTAGTGAATCTGTTCTTCTTGCTTTTCGGCTTGGGCTTGCTCTTCTTCTTCAGCGGCTTCGATGAGTCTTCTTCTTCCTCTTCCTCGCCCTTATCCTCTTCCTCGCCCTCTCCCTTACTCTCTTCCTCTCCTTCACTCTCTTCCATTTCCTCGCCCTCTCCTTCACTCTCGTCCTCTTCCTCGCTCTCTTCCACTTCCTCTCCCTCTCTCTCTTTCTTTCTTTTCCTTTCCTTGTCCATTATGGCTTTTCCAGACTAAATAAAAGAATCTAGAAGCAAAAATAAAAAAAAATTAAATAAAAACTGAAAATAATGAAAAAAAGTGACAATCAATTAGCCAACCAGTTATTTAAATGACGCCATGCTGTTACAATCAGTCAGTCAAATGACGCCATGCTGTAACAATCAATCAAATGACGACATGCTGTTACAATCAATCAAATGACGCCATGCTGTTACAATCAATCAATCAATCAAATGACGACATGCTGTTACAATCAATCAAATGACGCCATGCTGTTACAGTCAATCAAATGATGCCATTCTGTTACAATCAGTCAGTCAAATGACGCCATACTGTTACAATCAGTCGACGCCATGCTGTTACAATCAGTCAAATGACGCCATGCTGTTACAGTCAGTCAAATGACGGCATGCTGTTACAATCAGTCAAATGACGCCATGCTGTTACAATCAATCAGTTAAATGACGCCATGCTGTTACAATCAATCAAATGACGACATGCTGTTACAATCAATCAGTCAAATGACGCCATGCTGTTACAATCAATCAATCAAATGACGCCATGCTGTTACAATCAGTCAAATGACGCCATGCTGTTACAATCAATCAATCAAATGACGACATGCTGTTACAATCAATCAAATGATGCCATGCTGTTACAATCAATCAATCAAATGACGAGATGCTGTTACAATCAATCAAATGATGCCATGCTGTTACAATCAGTCAGTCAAATGACGCCATGCTGTTACAATCAGTTAATCAAATGACGCCATGCTGTTTCAATCGATCAGTCAAATGACGCGATGCTGTTACAGTCAATCAAATGATGCCATGCTTTTCCAGTCAGTCAGTCAAATGACGCCATGCTGTTACAATTAATCAATCAGTCTTATCACCCCCATTCCTCTCTTCTTTCCCTCATCCTTCTCCCTTACCTTCCTCTCTTTCCTTTTCTATCCCCCTTCATTCTCCTCTCATCCTCCTCACTCACACTCTTCTCCTCCTCCCTTCATCCTCCTCCCTTCCTTTCCCTTCACTCTCCTTCTCAATCTCCCTTCATTCTCCTCACTCCTACTCCTCTCTTCCTCACCTCAACCTCTTCCCTTTCCCTCTCTTCAGCCTCTCCTCATTCTCCCCTCTTGCTTACCCCCTCCTTTCCCCCCCCCCTCTTTTCCCCACATCCCCCCCTTCTCAATCAGCCCTTCTCCTTTATTCGGTGATTAACTCAGTGACATTCCGGATTTCCTCTCGGTGTCCTTTTCTTTTCCTTACTTTTTTTTTTTTAATCATCCGGACTCGAAAAATGGGAATCTGCTTTTTTGGATATACATTTGGTAGTGTTCTTTTTTTTTTCTGGCTTGGAGCTTTATTGATATATTGTACGTTGTACTGTACGACTGAGACACACACACACAGTCATGCACGAGAGCGGAGTCACTCACACACATACACACACACACACATACACACACACAGTCATGCACGAGAGCGGAGTCACTCACACACACACACACACACACACACACAAACACAGTCATGCACGAGAGCGGAGTCACACACACACACACACACACACACACACAAACAGTCATGCACGAGAGCGGAGTCACACACACACACACACACACACACACACACACACACACACACACACACACACACACTCAGAGTCATGCACGAGAGCGGAGTCAAACAAGGACCCCCACTGTCTCCCGAAGTTTTGTCAAGGTCATATGACTCAGATGAGAGGGAGAGGGGAAAGGGGGAAGAGGAGAGACGGAAGGGGATGGGGAAGAGAAGGAAGGGGAAAGAGGGAGGGGGAAAGACGGAACAGGAAAGGGGAAAGGAGGAGGGGGAAGAGGTAAAGAGAACGGGAGAGGGAGGAAGGAAGGGCAAGGGAAGACGATAGAGTTAGGATGATGATGATGAAGGAGAGAGAGGGGGGGAGGGGGAAGTATGGGAGATACAAAAGGAGGAGAAGATAAGAGGATGAAGGATGAGAGCGGTAGAGAAAAGCAGAGGTGGAAGATGGAGGAGAGAGGAAGGGAAGAAGGAAATAAGGTAAGGCCGAGTTGCATAAAGCTTTCGTAAGAACTTATGCAGAAATTTAGCCGCGTTACCATGAGGCCTTTTTAGACCAATCAAGACCAGTCAGAGTTTTGTGGACCTACTTGATGCTTGCGAGAATGGATTTATACCAATGTCATCCTTAATGTGCTCCTGTTGACTGGGGGGATCGAGTGTGCGGGGACATGACGGAAACAGCTGAGTTATGTAAACATAGATAAAGGATAATAAATTAATTTAGCAATAAATATCATCGTTATTAGCGTATACAGTTGCTGTTTCTACGTTTTATGAAATAAAATATGACAACTCGCTTGTATGTTGCTATTAGAATGATGATAATGAGCGTTCATTACACCATGAAGGCAAATAAACGTGCAGCCTACCTTTCCGGTTACAGCAGAACTGAAATAACCGGAGGCAAAGGATGCAGTACTCGTCCTTGGAATTATTCTGGGAAATCCCTTCTCATCCTGTCTCTCTCTACGGCACTGCTTCCAAGCTCACTATATCTCCTTACACTCTCTCTCGATCAGATCAGATCAGATCATTGCACGCAAATCTCTCGATCAGATCATTGTACACAAATCTCTCTCTCTCTCTGTCTCCTCTCTCTCCTGATCAGATCACTGTACACAATATCTTAAAAAAAAAAAAAAAACGATAACACGCGAGAATTCTATCAAGCACTACAGGCACTCTACGTACACAAGACGCAAGCAATACCATAACCCTGAATTCACCAAAACACGCAAAACCGATTGCAATTGGCCCATACGCACCAGTACTCAAATTTCTCTCGATGTTGTGCTACCGTCCAGTTCGGCTGCAGGTACTAGGAAGATTCGTACACACACACACAAAAGAAAAAAAAATACTTGAGAACTTTTCAAACAGAGCCCGAATTGTGACCTTTCTTTGGGGATATAGAGCTACTTTCTGTTGGTAGAGCTGCTTGGGAGGAAGGGGGGTGGCTGCCAGATAGCACATACAAGCAGCCGCACACAAGCACACACCCACTTGAAGCACATACGTCACACGGCAAAATGAAGATATTTATCAACATAGCTTCTGTCTTCACTACTTGGCTACTCCTACACATGCAAACAGGGCTCTCCATCAAGGTGTTCCAATAATCGATTCATTTAGGAGGATGAAATAACACTGCTTTGGCCTACGTGACAAGGGGAGTGGTTGCTGTACGAAGCAGTGGGCCTCCCCCTCGGCAGCAAGCATATAGCGTTGCCATACGTCCGCATTTTCACGGACATGTCCTCTGTTTAGATTATTTAGGTCTTGAAATCTTCATCCTGAAATAATTTTTGATATTCTTCCAAGGTCCGGAGTTTCAGCTTCCATCATTTTCTCCATGGAAAAAAAAAAAAAAAACTGTAATCACGAGAGAGAGGCTGTAAACCGTACAGATCTCGTTCAGTTTTCGTTTGCCGATAAGCCACGTGTCCATCTGTACGATGTTGTTAACTCAGCAGTTTATGTACTGCCATGTACTGCTTCTCTTTGTTCTTCAGCCGCCCGCATTATTTATATATATTTTTTTTTCACAGTGCTATTACAGCCCTAAATGAAATGGAAATTAATTAAAAATTTCTGACAAGCCAAAATTTAAAAATACTCCAGGCATTTTCTACTGTAGACATTCTCTGCTGTAGACATTTTCTACTGTAGACTTTCTACTGTGGACATTTTCTGCTGTAGACATTATCTACTGTAGACTTTCTACTGTGGACATATTCTGCTGTTAGACATTATCTACTGTAGACTTTCTGTTGTAGACATTTTCTGCTTAGACATTTTCTACTGTACATTTTCTGCTGTAGACTATCTACTGTAGACATTTTCTGCTGTAGACATTTTCTGCTGCAGACATTCTCTACTGTAGACATTCTCTGCTGTAGACTTCCTACTATAGACATTCTCCACTGTAGACATTCCCTGCTGTAGACATTCCCTGCTGTAGACATTCCTTGCTGTAGACATTCCCTGCTGTAGACATTCCCTGCTGTAGACATTCCCTGCTGTAGACATTCTCTGCTGTAGACATTTTCTGCTGTAGACATTCTCAACGGTCACGGTGTATATAAATAATGTTATGCAAACATGCAAAATTAATTATCACAGCTGCTTCAGGATTACATAGCGCCAAAGTTTGTATTGGGGGGGGGGTAGATGTCTTTGGGAACGTCCTCTTTTTTGAATGATTAGACACGGCAACTCTACAAGTATACATCATACATGGCAAATCCAAACTGAAGTTGTTCTAATCGTTGGTGATCACCCCCAATCTGTCTGACCGAGCAGACCCATCAGCCATAGGCAAGCAACCGCCTCCGCAAAGCCGTCCCCTGTAGTGAACCTGTGCTCTCCTGCGGCTGACAGCGCCCCACCTCAGTTAGACGCGGGTAACTGTGGAGACATGTTTCCAGGGTGGAGTTGCCTATGTCCACTTAGTTTACATGGGCACCATAGTAGGCGCCACTTCACCCCGATTTGGTTATATGGTTACCACCCAGTGTTGTAAATTACTTCCTGGGTTACAGGAAACCATTAGATTTGTCACTCAGTGTAGAACCACCTGCAGTGCAAAGAGTAATGAAACATGACAGGCAGGAAGGAAAGTAGGAAGAAAGGACAGACACAGAAATATATTGATGAAGGACTGAAGGTGAATGAAGAAATAGGCAGCATTACATCAAGTGAATGATTGGTGGTCGCAGGTAGAGAAGGTCAGGGTTGGAATCATTGTGGGAGGGGTAGATATTTATTATGGAAGCCGAGTTAAGTATAATCTTGTTAAAGCAAGAAGGAAAAATAACACAGGTATTTACTTAGAGCGGTTCATCTAAAATAAACCCTGTACCGATAGCAACAATAAAACTGTGTGTGGAGGGATAAAAAGAAATGTTACTCTTATACCCCAGTCTGTGGCCGAACAGACCCGTCGACTACAGGTAAACAAATGATTTTATGGGGCCGTCCTAAGGGTTCAGTACAGTACATACACCGCATAGGGATCCGGTGCCCTCTTGTAGACAACGCCTCGTCAGGGACGGGCCAGGATCCTTCTCACGGTGAGGTGCAGGGAAATATGAGCAAGTTTGGCTCCCGGGTGGGCGCCGCAGCTGCTTCACCCAGGGTGCACAGTATCACCACGTGTAGGCTCCTCCAGCTTTAGATAGCGGTGCGTTGGGTCGGTAACCATACGTCAGTCCTCGTTGAACAGCGGCTACTTTGTCAAGGTTAAGGCCTGGGGCGGTGTGTGCTTCATTCATGGTTAACTAGTTGGCCTTAGAGAGAGAGAGAGATTCATGTGCTGGGATATCGCTTTGTCCTAGTTACTGCCCCCTCTCTCTCTCTCTCTCTCATATGGTAAATAAGATAATTTTACATAGATTTTTTTTATTTTACCAACTATACTTATTCAGTTACGAAACCCTCAACAATTATGAGTGAATTTTTAAGTGACAATAATAATAATGATAATAATAATAATAATAATAATAATAATAATGAAAACTTGCTTATCGTAAAATGGAAAATGGTTTATCGTATAACGGAAACTTGCTAATCGTAAAAGTTGGTTATCCTCCTTTATTAAATACCAGTTTATTATCATTCTTTATTTTGATCATCTCTGGTATTCTTTTCTATTGTGTTTGACTCTCCTCTTGACCATTAGGACAGCCGCTCACCACCTGTAAAAAAAAATTATCATCATCGTTTTTATCATCATCATTATTGTCGTCGTCATCATTGTCACCATCATCATAATCATCATCATTTTTATCATCATCATCATTAATAATATCATCATCATCATCATCATCATTTTTATCATCATTTTTATTATCATCAACATCATTTTTATCATCATCATCATCATCATCATTTTTATCATCTTCATCATTTTTATCATAATTTTTGTCATTATCATCATTTTTACCATCATCATCATCATCATCATCATTTTTATCATCATAATCATCATCACTTTTATCATCATCATAGTTACTGCCATCATTATCATCCTTTTTTAAATAATTATGGATGGAATGAGGAAATTATAATACTAATAAAATTAATTAGGCCTTGATAAGAGGCTTCAGTATTGCAGCTGCACGAGGCTTACATGAAGGAGTGTTAGTGCCAGCTTTAGCATATGGATGTGAGACTATGGTGTGGCATGAAAATGAACAGTCAAGAGTGAGAGCAGTGGAGATGGGACTGCTGAGGAATGTATGTGGAATACAGAGAGTGGATAGGATACGAAATAATGTGATTCATGAAAGATGTGGAGTTAGGAAGTCTATGAACACCAGAATCGAAGAGAGTACTGAGATGGTATGGTCATGTGGAGAGAATGGATAACAATAGAGTGGTGAAAAAGGTATATCTGAGCGAATTTGAAGGAGGGAGGAGGCGAGGTAGGCCAAGGCGAAGGTGGAGGGATATGGTGGATGAGTGTGTGAGGAAGAGAGGTTTGGAAGTCGGTGAGGCTAGGGAACTGACAAGAGATCGAACTGGCTGGATGAATATTGTGAGAAGTACATGATCAGGGATTTGGCACCCCTTTTTAACTTGGCAGCGTCCGGATTGACTCTATCGGATGCGTTTATATAAAGCTACAGAACGCGGTGAATATTTATGACGTATCCAGTAGAGCCAGGATTCCAGGGGCTTGAATGATGAGGAAATGGAAGCTTGGCCCATTGGACTGGGCAAATTTGGGCTGTCTGGACATTGCTACTCTTCACCCTGCCCTAGGGTGGGAAAGGAGGTCCGGATGATGATGATGATGGTGAAAAAAAAAAAATCAGTTGAATATTTGCGTGTTTTGTAGGTGGTGGCGACCATCATCCACTCACATGATGTAGTGCTGCCTACTTCTTCCTTAGCCTTTATCATTCTTTTTCTGTGCCTGCCCTCCTCTCTTCCTATTTCTCCCATCTTTCCTGTCACTTCTTACTGATTTTCTTTATTTTACAGGTGGCTTTACATTGAGTGACAAGCCAAATGGTTTCCTGTAAGCCAAGAAACCATTTACAGCGCTGGGTGGTAACCATATAACCAAACAATACGTGCTCCCTACATGTCAACAAGTAGGTTGGTGGAGGGTTAGTGCCCCTCCCCGTAAAATGAATAACTCAAAGTCAAATGGCCACCCCTTATGGGATTATGGCGTCTGGCAGTAGATAGATAGATAGTATTTTGTTGTTGTTGCTGCTGCTGCTGCTGCCTACACAATTTTATTTATTTATTTATTTATTGAGAGAGAAGGATAGGGAGTACTGTGTGTGTGTGAGAGAGAGAGAGGAGTGTGTAAATGTGAGTGTATGTAGGGCATATGTGTGTGTGTGTGTTTGTGTGTGTGTGTGTGAGAGAGAGAGAAGGGGGGTATGTCCAAACACCCACCTTCAGCACGCAGTTAGCACCTTCAGGAGAGTTATCAGCAATTTCTTGATACACATGAACAAGTACGTTGGCCGTGGGAACTTGTGTGCCGGCTGAAATAAATAAGTAAATACTAAATAAATAAATAGGTAAATACGTAAATAAATAGGTAAATACGTAAATAAATCAGTAAATGAGTAAAGCTGCAAGAGACACTTACTGAGCCTCGCCATCCACTTCGCCACCAGGGTCTTAGGCAAAGTTGTCATCTCCTTCAGGCAAAACTTCACCTTCTCTCGCATCGAACGGAGACACTCAATCAACTCCTCTGTGGGCGAGAGGGAAGGATGAGTGGGAGGGAGGGAGGAAGTGAGAGGGAGGGGGGTAGTAAGTAAAAGTGGATGAGAGAAGGATGAGTGAGAGGGAGGGTGTAGGTAAGAGGGAGAGGTGAGTGAGAGGGGGATGAGTGCAAAGGAGTGAGTAAGTGATAGAGGGTGATTGGGAGGGAGAGGTGAATGAGATGGGGGGGTGAGTGTGAGGGAGTTGTGAATGAGAGGGAGGGAGGGAGGGAGGGAGTGAGAGGGAAGGGTGAGTTGGGAGGGAGGGGGTGAATGAGAGGGAGGGGGTGAGTGGGAGGATAGGAGTGAGAGGGGGTGAGTGAGAGGTAGGGGTGAATGAGAGGATGAGGGAGAGTGAGGGATGAGTAAGAGACCAAGTGAGAGGAAGGGGTGAGTGAGATGGAGGGAATGAGTAAGAGCGTGAGTGAGAGGGAGGGGTGAGAAAGAGGCCAAGTGAGAGGGAGAGGTGAGTAAGAGGGTGAGTGAGATGAAGGGGTGAGTGAAAGTGAGAGGTTAGTGAGGCAATGTAGTACGTATGCATGTGTGATTTTGTGTGTAAGTATATGTCAGTATGTAGGCTGTGTACGTTTGAATATATGTATACCTTATTGATGCCCATGTATGTGTGAATATGTGTAGTTGTGGATACATTTAGGTATGCACGTTTGTGTAGTTGTGCATTGTATGTGTTCGTGCGTGTTGGTGTTTATGTATGTATGTGTTCGTATGTGTTGGTGTTTATGTATGTATGTGTTCGTGTGTGTAGTTGTGTTTGTATTTATGTATGTGTACGTATGTGTTGTGTATGTATTTTTGTTCGTACGTATAGTTGTGTATGTGTTTACCGTATGTATGTGTACGTGTTTGTACTTGTGTATGTATGTGCGTGTATAGCGTGCCGTCATATACGAGTAATTGCATACTAAGGTCTGATAAGCAGGAATGGCTCCAAAAATTGTGTATTCTTTAGGTTTCCAAGGCTACAAGAGAGAGAGAGAGAATGTAGTCTGTATTCATGTGACGGAACTGAGCAAGGTTACGGTAAAAGAACTACAGTATATTATTCAATGGGTTAACCAGTGGCGGCACCAGGATTTCAAAGTGGGGGGCAAATGGAGAGCAAGGGAAAATGTTGTGGGGGGGGGCAAATATACAGTATAATTCACGCGGAGCGCTAAGCACAAACAAAATCGGGTGGGGTTCAGGGGACCGCCTTAGGGCCTCTGGTGGGGTCCAGGGGCAAAGCCCCGGTGGGGGCCCATGGGGCTAAGCCCTAGGAAGCTCTGAGCATTTAGCATTTTGAATGATAAAAAAATCAAGTTTCAGATTTTTTTTTTTTTTTAATGCATCATTCAGTTACTGATTCAAAGATTCCCAAAGATGTTTAACAGTGAATTTTGATGAATACTTTTACCCTGAAATTTGGAGGAGCTCTCAATTCAGTCCAATTTATATTTAATAGTGTGTCTTAATTCTGAAAACAAGTACATGCAACATATTAAAGTATTATGCTAGGTGTTCATTTTTCCTCAGCATAGTGATAGTGATGAGGGAGTTGGGTGATTCATCAGTAGCGTGCGTAGCTCAAGACCATGAGGTCGCGAGTTCGCGCCCACCCTGGTAATTACTTGGCTCAGAAAGGTTGCGCTCTCTCGTAACCCTAGCAACCTCGCCAATCCGGACTAAGCCACCCATGTCATATTTATCTTAATTCAAATGCATGTTAGAATATAACATCATAACTTATGTAACACTTATCCAAAATTATACTATGTTAAGTCCAATTTACATTTAATTGAGTGTTACTGAAAGAAACTACATGCAAAATGACAAAAGTGTCATGCTATAAGTGTTTATTTTTCTTTAGCAGAGTGATGAAGGCAGTCTCATTGAAAATGTAATGTAAATAGATTATGAATGTTAGGATAACAACGTCTCCAGTCATGTAACACTTATAATACCATGCACAGGAAACAACTCTTCATTTCACCATGTCAGATCATTGTCATTTCATGATTGTTGTGATACCATTTTTAAGTTCGAATCGCCATAAATTTTTTTAAGTGGAAAATATTATTTGAATGTGATGACTTGATACAAATTGATTATCAATTTAGGTAACAATAAATAACTTTCTATGGAATATAATCATGACAGACCTTTTATTATACTATTTTGATCGTTTTTCACCAAACGTCTTTGCTATCTGTAGAGAAAAATTCACCTCTTAGCAGTTTTTAACTAGGAGGTCCTAAGTCTCGAAACTCTTAGTTAGGAGGACTTTTATTCAGTTTTATGTACGGATCTTAAGCCTAGCTCACAGCAAGGATTGGGGTTGGGGCATTTAGGAGTTACTTTAGGAGGAGTTTTTAGGTTTTATGCGTACCGGCCCAGGACCATACACTGACTAAGAAACTTGATGGTGCCACCACCTAGAGTGGCTGACCATAATGGGCAAAACAGGGATAACCTCTTCTCGATCATAATGCCTCTCGAGCAACATTTCCATATCTATTTATTTTGTGATTGTATGGACAAATCATATTAGTGGTCTTTCCTGGTCATTTTCCTTCTTGTATTGCCTTTATTTATTTATTTATTTATTTATTTTTAGTTGTACTGGATCTGACTGGGGGGACATTTGCCCCCCCCCCCCAGGCCCTTCCTTTTTGCCGCCACTGGGGTTAACGCTGAAAATACGTGAGATATTGTTTATAACCTTCAAAACATGCATAAAAAAAATCTACGGTATTCAAACGTCATATCTTCCTTGAGTTTCCCGTTTTCCTCTAAATAAATCAACACTAACTTGTTCACATTTACCCTCGCACTGTCGGCACAACTTCAGTACTCTGCTTCTTCTACTTACCCTATACTGCTGCCTCCCTTATACTGACGGTTACCCTTACACTGCTACCTACCCTACACTAACTGCTACCTACCCTACACTGATACCTACCAAGCCCTACTGCTACCTACTCCGCACTGCTGCCACCTACCCCGCACTGCTGCCTACCTTACACTGTCACCTCCCATATACTGCTTTTCTTATACTGTTACTAAGATGGTGAGAAGCGGTACTAACTTTGACTCATTTGTGCATGTGCTGTGGTGGTGAAGATCAGCAGCATCACCACACTCACCACCACCACCACTCGCAGCGTCCGGCACATCTGAAGGGGTTAGGAACAGAGAGAGATTAGGTTAGGAACGGAGAGAGATTAGGTAAGGAACAGAGAGAGATTAGGTAAGGAACAGAGAGAGATAAGGTTAGGAACGGAGTGATTTTTTTTTTTTTTTAATGCATGGAAGAAGGAACCAAAGGCCACGGGCCTGCATACTGTTCCTTCCAAGAAAAAGCAAAAACAGTACAATAGAGAGCCAAATTCAAGATCCGTTCAATTCGAGATGCCTGGACACACTGCGTTTGAAAGACTGGAGATCATAGGAAGTAGGAAATACAGACAGAGGAAGACAGTTCCAGAGTTGGATTAGGAATGGAGAGAGATTAGGTTAGGAACGGAGAGATTAGGTTAGGAACGGAGAGAGATGAGGTTAGAAAAGGAGAGAATAGGTTAGGAACGGAGAGATTAGGTAAGGAACAGAGAGATTAGGTAAGGAACAGAGAGAGATTAGGTAAGGAACAGCGAGTGATAAGGTTAGGAACGGAGAGAGATTAGGTTAGGTATGGAGAGAGAGATAAGGTTAGGAACGGAGAGCTTAGGTTAGGAACGAAGAGAGAGATTTGGTTAGGAACGGAGAGCAATAAGGCTAGGAACGGAGAGATTAGGTTAGGAACGGAGAGAGATGAGGTTAGGAACGGAGAGAGATGAGGTTAGGCATGGAGAGATCTGGTTAGGAACGGAGAAAGATTAGGTTAGGAACGGAGATTAAATTAGGAATAGAGAGATTTGGTTAGGAACAGAGAGAGATTTGGCTAGGAACGGAGAGAGATTAGGTTATGAATTGAGAGAGATGAGGTTAGGAACAGAGAGATTAAGTTAGTAACAGATAGATTAGATTAGAAATGGAGAGAGATTAGGTTAGGAACGGACAGATCATATTAGGAATGGAGAGCGATAAGGTTAGGAACGGAGAGATTAGGTCAGGAATGGAGAGAGGTTAGGTTAGGAATGGAGAGAGATGAGGTTAGGAATGAAGAGATTTGGGTAGGAACGGAGAGAGATTAGATTAGGAAGGGAGATTAAATTAGGAATGGAGAGATTTGGTTAGGAACGAAGAGAGATTAGGTTAGGAACGGAGAAAGATTAGGTTAGGAATGGAGAGAGATGAGGTTAGGAATGGAGAGAGATGAGGTTAAGAACAGAGAGATTAGGTTAGGAATGGAGAAATTAGGTTAGGAACGGAGAGCGAGATTAGGTTAGGAACAGAGAAAGATTAAATTAGGAATGGACAGAGATTAGGTTAGGAATGGAGAGAGATGAGGTTAGGAACAGAGAGATTAGGTTAGGAATAAAGAGATTAGGTTAGGAACGGAGAGGTTAGATTAGGAATGGAGAGATTAGGTTAAGAACAGAGAGATTAGGTTAGGAACGGAGAGAGGTTAGGTTAGGAATGGGGAGAAAACAGAAATATACAATTAGATATGGCGCTTTGTTGTTTATAGGATTCAATTATGGTAGCTTTTTACACGCACACACACACACTTGCGTTATCGAATTTGGTTACATATTCCATCTCTATATAACCTGGATATAAAAACCGACAAAACTTACCGTAGAAGAGAGTTGATGGCGGTGTATGAGTGTTTGTGTGTGTGAGTTCGCGTGTGTGTCTGTGTGTGTGTGGTTTATGTGTGTGTGTGTGTATATATGAGTATAGTAAGGGAGATAATTATGGTATGGCCGTGTGTGTATAGCCGGGAGGTATGAACGTGTGTGTTTAGTAGGGGAAGTATGGACGTGTGTGTATGGGGAGAGTGGTATGGGCGCACTGACTAACTAATCCACGTGAACCTCACTTATACTACACTGCCAGCCACACGCAAGACCCCTCTAAATTATAATAGGGCTTGGGTGCGTGAGAGATTGAGGGTCTTTTAGAGGAGACTACCTACCTCGACTTGGTCTTATTCTTGTCCGTGTGGCTTGAGAGTGACTAAGCTGGCTCCCATCTGTTCCCCTGGGCTTATGTCATCCCCACCTGCGTCTCCGGCCTTCGTCCTTGAGGTTTGCGGAGTTGCTGTGTTGGATTTAAAATGTTTGACAGTCTACACGTTAATTTTCACGTACACATTCAGTCTTTCGGTCTTTCTTTTTTGACGTCAGTAGTGACCAAACTCACTATTTCCTCTAACACGGTCTAGATTTCATTCTTTTGCAGCTTAGTCCACGTAGCTCAGTGGCAGGAAAAGTCAATACCACGCCTCTACATCTTTTCCATATCAGTTTTTTCGTGACAGGCATCATATTCTAGTGCTATCGAACAAGTCAGCATTCATGATGGAGAGAAGGCAGTTTTAGGCTGTCAGTGTAAAAAGAGTATACGTTATTATCCACTTGTTCTCGTACGTTTGTCACGATTCTCACCACTCTCAGCTCCTCACGTGTAACTTTTAGCCTTGCTGCGTGAGAAGTGACTAAGGAA
Organism: Birgus latro; assembly: GCA_018397915.1. Classification (NCBI taxonomy): domain Eukaryota; kingdom Metazoa; phylum Arthropoda; class Malacostraca; order Decapoda; family Coenobitidae; genus Birgus; species Birgus latro. The sequence goes on along the minus strand of JAGKTI010017004.1, from coordinate 4,729 downwards.
GCTTGCATATGTTTACCCATGCTTGACATCTCTACCTGTACCTTCCGCTGTCCTTGTGGTTTGAAGGGTGACTGTGCTTTGTTCCACATAACCACTTATTTCTATGTTTGAATGTGTGTACATATGTATGTATGTATGTATGTATTAATATATGTATGTATGTCAGCCGGCTTGAAGATGAGGCTAACTTTCACACATCTACCTGTGTGTGTGTGTGTGTGTGTGTGTGTGTGTGTGTGTGTGTGTGTGTGAAAGAGAGAGAGAGAGAGAGTTGTGTCATCGATTGAAGTGACAGGTGCAAGCAGACATACGAAGTAAATACAACCAGCAGTTACTGTTAAATATCTCTCACTACTTCTTTTCCATCCTGGAACTCTGGGCACAAGCATTTCCATCCCGTAACTTTTCCCTCTCTCTCTCACGTCCCCTAATTTCTCTCTGTCTCTCACTTCCCCTAATTTCTCTCTGTCTCTCACGTCCCCTAATTTTTCTCTGTCTCTCACGTCGCCCTGCACACCTGTCTCGTATCCTGCTAAGGGACATAAACATCACGTCTTTCACAGTACCGTCTATGGGTCACCTTGAGGCCGTGGGTGCGCGGGATTTCATTATGGCGGGGAGTGTATGGGAGTGTGTGGGTGGTGGGGGTGAGGGGGTGATTGGTGGTGGTGGGGGAGTTTGGTAGGGGTGGGATGGCTGTTGAGGATAGGAGGGTGGGTGGTGGGGGTGAGAGAGTAGTAGTAGCTGTTCCCTAGGCAGTCTGGCCGAACAGCCTCGATTCCCTCAGGAAGGCCACGGCTGAGACCGGGCTTTCCCACAGAGCTCTCAAGGAGTGTATGTTGTGTTGTTGGCGTAGGTGACTGTGTGCAATGCATCTTCCATAATGTGCTTAATGGTATGGGGTGCTGTGTTGCATCCTGGACAGGCATCAGCGACGAAGTCATCCAGCCTCTTCTGATAACTTAAGAGGGCTGGATGATGCCCACATCTAAGCCTGGCCAGGTGGACCCTGTCCTCACGAGGGAGATAGGATTTAGAAGGGTGGATATCAGGAGGCCGTGCATGCAGCTGTGTGTTGTCTTTGAGTGACTGAATGGAGTAGCGAATGATTTGAGTATGGATATGCTTCTGGAATCTGGTCTGAGGCGGACGAGGGAGGAGAGATGACAGTATGTGTGTGTATGATATCGTGTGCTGGGTGTTGTTTTGATGTTCCTTGGTGTGTGTGGATGTGCTGCCATGTAGTGTAGTGGATGTTGTGGGTTTGTGGAGGCTGCGGCGAGAATTTGGGTGCCTCTCTTGTCTAGATGATCCTTGACTTTGAGGACTTTGGTTTCTTGGTGTAGGTGGTCTGTACGTGTAGTAGTTGTGCAGCCTGTGATTATTTCTAGGGCCTTGTTCTGTATGGTCTGTAGGGTGTTGTAGTGTGTTTTAGTGAGGTTAGACGCCCAAGCAGGGCATGCATAATTCATCACTGAACGTATGTATTGTTTATATACTGTGGTGGTGGTTTCTTTGTTGTGTCCAAATGTTGTATGAGCAAGTGACCTCAAGGCATTGAATCTTGGTGTTAATTCATCTTTAATGTTTGTGATGTGTTGTTTGAATGACATGATGTATTGTGTTACACCAATGGTTTTGTGTGTGTGTGTGTGTGTGTGTGTGTGTGTGTGTGTGTGGTATGGGAGTGTTGTTTATGGTGAGGTGTGGAATGTGACTATGTTCTGCTGTCCAGTTTGTGAGAAGGGTCACTGTAGATTTGGCTGGGGCTATTTTGAGCCTGATTGTGGTGAACCATTCGTGTAGTGTGTTGAGGTAAGGTTGGAGGATGTTTGCGGCTGTGTTTGCGTTTTGTTGTGTACATGTAAATGTTATGTCATCCGCATGGGAGGCTATGTGTATTTGTGGTGTGTGGGGTGTGGGTATGTCATGCATGTATAGGTTAAAGAGAGTAGGGGACAAAACAGATCCTTGGGGGACGCCATTTGTGAAGTTTCTGATGTTCGAAGATTGACCGGCAAATGTTACGTGTGCACATCTGCCTCCTAAATAGTTTGCCAGCCATCTTTTTGTGTTACTGTGCATATTTGTGTTGAATATTTTGTTTGTGAAGTTGTGGCTGGGGATGGCATCAAATGCTTTGCTAACGTCTAGTGTGACTAGGAGTGTTCTGTGTGGTGCTCTAGCTGAATTCATGCCATCAAAAACTCTCTGTGTAAGGTCTGTAAGAAGAGTGTTTGTGGAGTGTAGTGGCCTAACACCATGTTGTGATGGGGCTAGGGCAGGGTTCTTCAAAGTACGGGTCGCGACCCAATACTGGGTCGCAAGCTTTTGCTCAGTGGGTCGCCACATCGTAACTAGATATATAAATAGTAAGTGAAATGCATTAATCTGAAACTGCACGGGAAAGAAAATAATGTATTCCGACACAGTGAGGAAGCAGAAACATTTAAGGAATCAATAATGCTGTGGTAAGCTAGGCTTGGTGTTGATCGCCCTATTTACTATACGTTCCGAACACTTTTGCAGCACATTGAAGAAAACAGCATCAGTGAGGAGAATCTGGAGAAAATTAAATGCGATATACAGCTACACCTTCATTCTTTGTCTGAGAGTTTTGAATAGTACTTTGCTAAAGATAAGTTACAAGATATGAGAGAAAAGCACTGGGTGAAAGACCCCTACGCTTATGAAAGACCAGAGGCTGTTGTAGGGCTAAAACTAACACCTGATCAAGAAAATGAGCTTCATCTCACAAGTTATACATCCTGCAAGCCAGACTGGGCCAAGATAACTATACTCCATTTCACCAAGTTTGGCACCATCTGTGATGTCCTCAACACCTGTAGTGTTGATGTAAATTCTCTGCACTATGTGAACCTACACTTATTACTTTGAGAATCAATATAAAAAGGCAATACAAAAAGGTATATCCAGTACTAAGGGCCTTTATCAGTACTACAGGTACTGAGGACATCACTGATGGTGCCAGACTCAGAGAAATGGAGTGTAGTAACAAGCAGGCACACCAGGCACACTGAACAGGTAAAGGCATACTATTTTTCTCTGCTTAGCTGCAATTTACACAGTACTTGCACATATTTTTTAATAATATTTTTAATACATAAAATTTACATTAGCACACTTTCAACATATGCAATTGTTTTGAATCCACATATGTATGTATGTATATATATGGTATGTGTACATGCTTATGCAATGTATGCATGTATGTATGTATATATGTATGTATGTATTAGTAAAAAGTTTTCAAACCAGCGTGAGAGAGGTACAACAGTCGTGCAATAAGATCGTGAAGATAATACATAAAATGAAACTGGGTCGCGATGAAAAAAGTTTGAAGAACACTGGGCTAGGGGGGTGTGAGGTGTAGCTAGTTGTAACACCAGTCGTTCAGTGACTTTTTGAGGGGGTGCAGAGAAGTGTGATGGGGCGGTGTGAGGGAGGTAACGTGGGGTCTTTGTTGGGTTTGGGGATAGTGCTGATGGCTTCGTGTTTCCAGATGTTGGGTATTATGTTGTGTGATTAGCTATAATTTGATATGTTGGTGAGTGGTTGTATGCCTTGTGGTCCAGTGTGTTTAAGGTGTATGTTGCTTATGTTGTCTGGTCCACAGGCAGATGAGTGTTTAAGGCTGCTGATGATGTGCTTCGTCTGGTTATAAGTGAAAGGTGCGAAGTCTGGGTCTGTGGGGAACTGTCTCTTGCGTCGGATGACTAGTCGGTTGTCGCGATGAGGGTTTAGATGGCTGACTTGTGAAAATGATTGATGAGAGTGTTTGCTTGTTGTTTGTTTGAAGTTATGGTGTCTGTTGTGATGGCAGCGTGTGATTGTGTAGTGTTGCTGCTGGAGAGTGTGATGCTGTTTAGTGTTTTGTAGAGGTTGCTGGTGTTTGTTTCGTGATCAAGTGTTTGGAAACAATTTTTCCAATTCAGTGTTTGCTGTTCTGATATTTTGCTGTTTATCTGAGTGTTGAGTTCTTGTGATTGTTGTACGGTGTCTTATGTATGGGTGCTGGGGAGTGTCGCAGTGAAGTTGGCGCTGTGTCTCTTTTTGTTGCCTCTAGGGATGTCTTTTGTCTGCATTTTGAATAATCTTATTGAAATTGAGCATCGGTGTTAATGTTAGTGATGAGTGTACTGTTTAATCTTTCAAAGTGTTGTTCTGTTTCAGTTGTGAAGGCCTCCCAGTTGGATCTCTTATAATTAGTGTATGTGTGTCTGTGGCCAGCTGGGGTGATTCTGGTTTTGGTAGTGACGATGATCGGGAGGTGGACTGACCACTCTCCAGGATGTTGTGGAGGCGAGGTTTGGGAAGCAAAAGGTGATGTCTGGGGACGATGGGAGGAAGAGGGCTTGGTGTGAGATATGGGTATGTTGATGGAGATTATTAAGTATGAAAAGATTATTTGTTTGGGATTGTAGTATCAGTCCTCTGTTTATGTCAGAGTTGTTCAGAGTGATTGGTGGTGGTGGGGGAGTTTGGTAGGGGTGAGGGATGGCTGGTGAGTATAGGAGGGTAGGTGGTGGGGGTGGTGGAGTTTGGTAGGGGTGGGAGAGTGGGTGGGAGTGGGGGAGTGGATGAAGGGAGTGGGAGATCATATGGTGAGGATAAGTAGGTCTGACCAGTGGGGGGGTGGGGGAGGGTGAAGGAGCATAGAGAAGAAGAGCTAACGATATCAGTACACACACACACACACACACACACA
>JAGKTI010017003.1:0-18893 GCA_018397915.1 Birgus latro | reverse complement strand
TTATTATTATTATTATTATTATTATTTATTATTATTATTATTATTAGCTCCACCATGGAGGTTATGTTTTCACCCCTGTCCGTTTGTTGGTTGGTTTGTTGGTTGGTTTGTGAGGAAGATTACACAAAAACTACTGGACGGATTTCCACGAAACTTGGTAGAAGAATGGGCGCAGAATAGACTCCATTAAATTTTTGTGTGGATTTGGGTAAAGGTGCTGATCCAGATTTTTTTTCCTTTTTTCATTTTCTTTAACATTGCGAGATAGGGCGTTTTCATTTTCGTAAATTTTTCAGTGAATTTTGCATGGATCTTGATGAAAAAAAATCAGGCATATTTAGGATGTTGGTATCTACGAATGTGTACAGTTTGGCACGGATCCATATAAACTTCCGGATCTAGCGGATTTAAATATGCTTTTATAGGGGGGGAGTGTTTTTCCAGCACTTGAGGAAGTTGAATATTCAGCGTTATCGCCGAGAAATACACTTATTCAGCCATCATTATATTAAAAGAGAATGGACCTACCTCCAAAACGGATGCAATCAGCCGGAAATATTTCACAATTTGCACTAATTCTTGTCCTTGAAGTCACGGCTAAGGGGAAAAAAATCGATATATCAGAAGTTAATAATCCAGAATTTAGTCTCAAGAGGAATCGCAGTATTGAAAGATTTTACCTAAGGAAATGTGGTTTCTGGTGTAACAGAAACCTTGATATTGTGAAAAAGTTCGTTTTTTTTTTTTTTTACAGTAAAGACACGATTCCCGACGTAATTTTAAATTGTTTCTGCTGGAGAAAAAAAAATCGAAGTTTTTATATTGGTTCTGTGATTCTCACAATGGTTCAAGCTGTTCTTAAAAACTAAGGTGCCAGCTCTCTTTACGTGTCAGTCGATTTTTTGTTATCCTTCATAAATGTAACATTTTCACCCTCACAAGTGTCTTCCTAGTTCTGAATATATTATAATGTCTTTTACAATCAACTTTGAGAACATATGAGGAAGTTGCATATTCAGCGTTTTCGCCGAGAAACACGCTTATTCAGCCATCATTAGACAAAAAGAGAATGGACCTTCCTCCAAAACGGATGCTATCACCCGGAACTATTTCAAGGTCTTCACTACTTCTTGTCCTTGAAGTCACGGCTAATGGGAAAAAAATCGACAAATCAAAAGTAAATAATCCAGAATTCCGTCTCAAGAGGAATCACAGTATTGAGAGATTTTTCCTATGGAAATGTGGTTTATGGTGTAACAGAAGCCTTGATACTGTGATTTTTTTTTTTTTTCCGCAACGAGGCTCGACGTAATTTTAAACTGATTCTGCTGGAGAAAAAAAGTTTTTATACTGTATCGGTGATCCTCACAATGTTTGAAGCTATTTGTTCTTAAAAACCTAAGGTGCCACCTCTCTTTACCTGTCACTCGACTTCTTATCCTTCAATCTGTGTCTTCATCTCTAGCTTCTCTTATGGTCCTTCTATAGCTGTTGTTGTAGACGGCCACCGTTCTTCTCCTGGAACTATCAGCAGTGTGCTCATCGAGGTTCTGTCCAACAACTCTCTTCCTTCTATTCATCAGTAACTTTCTAACCTGTACATTTAACCTTTCGACTCATTCGTTGATGACTATGCTTCACCTTTCCATTTGAATCTTGCACTACCTATCTCAGGAGTTACTTCAGCAAACAAGGGATAAGGCTATGGCACACTTTACGTCGGACTTGGCTCATACCTCTGATTGGGGTAAAAGTAATCTTGTTGGATTTAATGTATCAAAAACTCAGTACTTACATCTTTCGACCCATCAAAATCTTCTGCAGGTGTATCGTCTGATTTTAACAATATCCATCTCAATCCTGCACTTGGGGTTTCATTCTCGCGGGATTTATTTTAGGAAAATCATATTACCTCTCGTGTAAAATCTGCTTCCAAAAAATTAAGCTAGCTAAGCTGACTCCATGCCTTCTTTATGCCAGCACAGTTGTTGACTTTATACAGGGGTTTTATTCGTCCCTGTGTAGAGTACAGCTCACATGTGTGGGGGACACTCCCCACATTCAGGACTTCATAATAAGGTAGAGTCAAATGCTTGTCATCTCATTAACTCTCTTCCTCTTACTGGCTCTCTTCAACCTCTGTCTATTCGCTGCACTCTTGCATCTACGTCAATGGTCAATGCACCTCTTGAGCTGTTTGCTTGCATCACTCCACCACAATGTGTACGGCGGGAGAGAATCACCCGGCTAGCAGGAAACTCACTCCCTTCTCTGTCCAGCTTTCTAAAGCAAGAGTTAGCCATTACTCTCAGTCCATGTATGCAACAGGGCAACTCTGGAACTGTCTTCTGTCTGCATTTCCTATTGCCCATGATCTCCAGGCTTTAAAGCACAATGTGTCCAGGCAGCTAAAAATGAATGGATCTTGAATTTTGCTCTCTGTTATTTTATTTTCTCTTTGCTTGGGGGGGTACACTTCTGGCCATTGATCCTTCTTGCTATCGCAAAAAATGGGGATAGGTTCCAAGGCATAAATAGATCTATAGTAGGAACAGATCCATGGGGGATATATTCCCTGGGAAACTAGCATTGGAGGAAAAATTGTCCAGTGGGGAGAATAGGACCCTGGGGGTCTTACCCCACTGGGAAAGGGTCCACACCAGGATCCCAGGAAATGTCGGTATGCATGGTCCTAGTTTACTACCCACACAACGCTAAGAACCCCATTAGTAGTTACCAAAAATCAAAGAAAAAGATGTTACAAAAGCTGTAGTGCTAACCAGAACACTGTCCCACAACGCATCTCTGTAGAGAGGTGGGTGGTTGAATGACAGGACTGACATTGAAATGGAAGACTACATGGAGAGAGAGAGAGAGAGAGAGAGAGAGAGAGAGAGAGAGAGAGAGAGATGTAAGTCTACTTCTTGAATGTGAAGGTCGTTCTTAGTACAAGTGACAAACAGGTTGGAAATAAAGCCATCCTCCAACCCAGGTCATCATCTGTGGAGAGCAGGTCTTGAACGAGACATCCCCGACATGTATTCAGTATGGACAGTGGGTATTATTGCGGAAATAATAACGTATTAAGGTCTGTTGGATGTTGGAGGACTGCTGAATACCAGAGAACGGTGTATCTAGTTTGTGCTCAGAGGTGGGCACAATTAAGCAGCAGGCTTTACTGAAGTCTACCTTGATAATTAATTACAGTGTAGGCACGTCAAAGCGTTACCTCGTGTGGCGCTTGTCTCAGACTGTCAAGCAGCTGAGGCTGCGATATTATTAGGCAGGATCCTAAGTCACTTAATTACTGTTACTTAATTTAGCACTCTGCTTCTACTTCCGTGCACCACACAGTCCAGTACACTAATACGGACATAAAAACGCAGCCATCACAATGAAGCAAACAGCATCCAGACAGCATCCTTCATTGTCTCCAGCCAGGTATCCCTCCCACAGAATCTGTCCTCACATGCAGACACAATGTAACCACGCCAGGCTAGGATGTGGCCATAACATTCTCTATTTCACCCACAGATAATACAAAGCACGAACTTCCAAACCACACATACTGTCATGCTGTCCCTCACGGCAAACTACTTAAAATCACATCAGCATCTCGTCCTCACAGTACTACTAACCCATCGGCATAACCCAACTAAAGATCTGCGGGGACGCCTAAGTGAATGGCCTGACTTGTGCCGCCCATCAGATTCCACGCCCACATCAGCCCAATCAGAGAAACAACATCATCATCATCAGCAGCAGCAGCGCCATCACCATCATTATCATCATCAGTATGACATCATCACCATCATCACTATCTTCAACAGCAACAACAACAGGAGCATTATTATCACAATTATTATTATTATCAACAACAACAACAACAACAACAACAACTAAAGGGGCACTCAGTGGAGCGCATATCTCCGACAAGGGGAACGTAATTTCCAAACCGCCCTTCATAATGGGTTAGGTTTTCTCGTCATTAATTAATATTATGCGAAAAGTGTTTTCCGAATCAGTACGATCTGGTTAAGACTCAAAAGTTAATCGACTGTCCCTGGGGGCATGGGCTATCTACCCCCCTAATTTGGTTCAAATCTCTCTTTTAGTTTTTGAGTAATCCTGCTAATAGACAAACAAAGAAACAAACAAACAGGGCCGAAAACATACTCTCCTTGTCGGAAAGAACAACATAATTATCTCCTTCATTCTTAGCAGCAGCAACAACAACAACAACAATAACTAAACAGCAAAATCAAAATTACGTAAAGCCAAATTACAGTGTGTAGTTGCGATAAAAAAAAAAATCCGTTCATTTGCGATTCCGAATTTATCCAACTTCCAACCGCCTGGACTATCACTGTTTATCGGCGGTGAGAGAGGTCTGCAGATAATTCCTATCTTGTTAGTATTTGTGGATTCTGTTTACCAGATTTATTAGTAGAGAACATGGATACTGATGATGATGATCGTCATAATAATATGCTTACTGTAATATATTTAGGTTCTGTCATTCCTGTGAACCAGTCTGAAGGAACAATTGATCTTAACTGTTATTATATTATGCCCATCAATGTTCCTCTAACTTCATAAACGTTCGAAACAACTATCAGTCTCCCTTGGTATTCTTTATTGTTTCAGTTGCATAGATCTGCCTTTACACACACACACACACACACACACACACACACACACACACACACACACACACATGCTCGCTGGCTCAGTGGTAGCGTTCTCGCTTGCCATCTGATAGATGGGAGTTCGTGCCTCGCTCAGGTTGCGAAAAGTTTCACTGACTAAGTGGGTGATTAATGTCCCCCTTGAGCAAGGGGATGGGTGTGTGCGTGTGTGAAGATCACAGCCTTGCCCTTAGATCGGACTATATGAGCTCTCAGCTCACGTCCGGCAGGGTAAAAGCTGACGATCACTACCATCAAGTGAATTACACACATATATAAATACAAGCACGCGCGCGCGCGCCTCTTCACAGATTTTGGAGGCTCGGCTCCTGTATTTTCATTTTCTCTCTCACTTCTCACTCCCCTCCCCTCCCCTCCCTTACCGACCCTTCCCTTTTCCTGTCGTCTCTCCCTCCTCTCCCCTCCCTTACCGACCCTTCCCTTCTCCTGTCGTCACCTCCCCTTCCCTCTCTCTCTCGCCTCCCTTCCATCTCTTCTCCTCCCTCCTACATTTACCAGTTCAAGGGCCTGTACCTCCTCCCCTTTCAAACTACTGTCCTAACTCTTCCTTACTCCCCTCCAACTCCCCCCCCCCTCCGTCTGTCTGTCTCTGTCTCTGTCTCTCTGTCTCTCTCTCTCTCTCTCTCTCTCTCTCTCTCTCTCTCTCTCTCTCTCCTTCTTCTTCTTCTTCCTCGTATTCTTCTTGTTCTTTCTCCTGTTTTTCGCTACGATATAGTCATTCTCTGTTGCTGTTATTTTCTCGTTCTCTCATCTCTTACCACCTACTCTTTTCTCTTCCTCTTTTTTCATTTCCATCGTTCTCTCTTTTCAATATCCTCTTCTCCTGCCCAGTAACCTCTCTTCTTCTCACCCTCCGATATTTGTCTTTATAATTAATCTCTCTCTCTCCCTCCCTCCCTCTCTCTCTCTCTCAGGGTCTGTGCGGATGCCAAGCCCCTCCTATCCCGAGCATCACCAGTGCCAGGCCAGTCGACCGTGCACTCGACGTATGTAGGTCACTCTGTATTGCTCCCTTCCTACCCTTCCCTCTCCCCCACCCCTACCCGTGGCCCCAGCCCCATATCTCTCTGTCAACCTCTCCCCCCGCCCCACCCTCCTTATCGTGCCATCCCCACCCCTTCCCCTGGACCCAGCCCCATATCCTAGTCAACCTCCCCCTCCCTCCCCCGCCCTTGCTCCTACTCCACCACCCACGCCTGTCCGACCCCCTCTTTACAAAATGGTTGTTTGTGTTGCTCCAGCTTTTAGGAAGAATACTGTGGTTGTAAACTTTAGAACTTTATGTCATTATTTGTAGCATCTCTTGGTGTAAATCAAGGTAAATTATACGACATAGAAATGCGATTTTAGAGCTGCGGTTATGACGGAAACCAAAGATGATTGGTGTTATAGGGCCGTAGTGTAGTTCTCGTAGTACGATTACCAGTATAACAAAGGAAGTTTACCTACTGAGAATTATTATATCACAACTGTGGTATATATATATATATATAAAAAAAAAAAAAGGATTGAACGTTGTTATAAATTAATCATCTGAACTTTTTATAGAAGCTTAGTCAACAGGAGCACACACTTCAGTTCAGTTCAGTTTATTGGCAATATAAGAGTACATTATTTAATATCAAGTACGGAATACATACTACTTTGCCCAAATATATGAAACCTGCTCATACAAAAGAAATCCATTAAGTGTGTCCATTCAAGAAAAAAAAATACACACTTTACTCCTGATATTCATTTATAAACTTGAAGTACATCATAAACATATTCACACACATATGGACAACGTCTTGACTTTCGCTGAGGTCTAAATTCAGCGTATTGAACACAAGTGTAGGGTACTTCTGACGGCACTAAATTGACAGGGAACAGCCTACTAATACAGGGTTTTCGTCTTGCACACTGTAACTCTCGCAGTGACATATAAGTTGTTCAGGTGGTGTTCGACTCCACCTACCTGGCTCTAGTCTTTGATTAGGTGACATGAGCCTTAGCTGAGTGAACGCTACTCAACCACAGTCTGGGATAAACAATTTTCCTTATAAATGCTGTGTGTTTTGAGACATGAAGGAAGTTTTCATCTATATGTAACATATTTTGTTGCATAATTTCATTTTTAACTACTGAAGGTTATAATACGTTTTCGCGTAAAAACGTTGAATATTCTGTACAAAAATCTATAACCAGGTGAATAGACTGCTTTGCACATCTCAAGTACAGTTAGGTATGGCACTTCCATATCACGATCTTGGAATTTTGAATACAGCAAAGTTTGTCTTCTTTTATTCCTTATGAATTTTGCTCGTTGAATTCTAGCTTCAAAGCACATGTTAATATGTTAGAAATTACACCAAGAACACACTTCACAAGTTGATTATAAGTTTTAACCACTCCATAGGGAATGGAACCACGTTTCTGATCCATAAAGCCAGTGATGATGTCACCTCTGCTTTAGATAGATTAGTTTTTAATGGTATGGCATCTCTGTATTTGCCGCACAAAACAAGGCAAATTTGTTTGCTGTGTCCCGATTATGTGGTTGATACAACGTGAGGGCAGAGTGGATCCTGCAGTCGTCCTTGAACCACGCACCCAAAAACAGGAACTGAGCGCAGTAAAGTACAGTACACCCTTGAAAGTTAATGAATGTTCATCATTCTCACTCCTTTTAAATACAATAAAATTTGTTTTCTTCTCTTTAATTAACCATGCCATACTCTCTGCAACAGCACATGACTAAGGCCAGTTTTCTTTCACATGCCTCATGGTATGTAGCCAGAATAACCATATCGTAGATAAATATCAGTCCATGTAAACTTCCTAGAAACCGTCTACTGGGATGGTTTCTTTCAACATTTTTATAATTTTACCTAAATAGATTCCAAAAAACAGCTAATTGGGGTCCCCTGACGAACTCCAGTGGATGCAAATATCATGGCAGGCCGTAAAACTTTAATGGTACAACTGTACCTCATCTTTACTGCATACAACATAATCCTCCGGGATCCTAGTAACTTCATGTGTTCCGCCAGCTTGTCACGGGGGACTCTATCGTAGGCTTTACTGAAATCAATAAATAACACATAATGTTTCAGTTTCTTAAAAAGAGCTGAATCAGTCAGATGCTCGGTGTCAAATCTGTTTTGTGCAACCTCTTTTCTTCTGGCCTCCTGCTTGACATTTATAAATGTTGTACCACAATCGTAACCTGTTTAATTGTAGTGTATCATATATTTTGGCTAAATCCATTACACTCGTACTTATTCCTCTGTAATTTCCACATTCCATCCTATCGTCTGATTTAAAGGGAGCAACTAGTTTACTGTATGCCCAGGATAGTGGATGATGGAAGCCCATAAGCACCGCAATAAGTAAGGTCAAAAACATGAACTATGAAACGGACAAACGGACAAAAAGACCTGGACAAATGTCACAGTAACTCTTATTTGTATTTAGACTCTTCACAGCATTATGCAGCTCTGTGTGTGTGTGTGTGTGTGTGTGTGTGTGTGTGTATGTGTGTAACTCACCGGGTCGGTCAGGATCACGTGATGGTAGTGATCGTCAGCTTTTACCCTCCCGGAAGAGAGCTGAGAGCTCATATAGTCCGATCTACGGGCAAGGCTGTGACCTTCACACACGCACACACCCATCCCCTTGCTCAAGGGGACAGCAACCACCCACTTCGTCAGTGAAACTTTTCGCAACCTGAGCGAGGCGCGAACTCCCGTCTACCAGATGGCAAGCGAGAACGTTACCACTGCGCCAGCAGTGTGTTCTTACTGTCCTGTGTCTTAAACCATTTTCATCATACAACTCCTTAAATTTATGAACTGTTTTGGCACACACTGTTTCGTTCAGTAGTGCATTCCACTGATCAATTGCCCTATTTGGGAAACCAGATTTCCTTACGTCTTTAACACCTCTCTTTTTATGCAGTTTTTTGCAGTGTCCTCTTGCTGATGCTTCCCCATAGGTTATATATTCCTTTATGTCTATTTTCTCCTTCCCTGATATGCATTTAAATAGCATAATCATGTCTCCTCTTTTCCTTCTCTCCTGTAGTGTTGGTATATTTAGTTTTTCTAGTCTTTCTTCATAACTTAGATCTCTTAAACTTGGTACCCATCTTGTAGCAGCCCTTTGAACTTTTTCAATCTTATCTATGTGTTTCTTGAGATGGGGATTCCAGACTACTGATGTATACTCTAGGGTTTGTCTGATGAAGGATATTTATTATCTTCCTCAGCATGTCTTCATTTATGTATGTGAATGCTATTCTCGTATTTGCAAGCAGTATATACATGTTCCGTGTCTTTTCATTTATGTGGTCAGCCGGAGATAGTCTGTTATTGATAATCACACCTAAGTCCTTCTCCCTTTCTGATATGTACAGTGTTTTGCTTCCTAGCTTATATTCCCAATCTGGTCTTTTCCCACTTCTGCCAAACTTGATTACATGACACTTGTCCACACTGAATTCCATTTGGCATTTACTACTCCACTCATGAAGTTTATTTAATTCATCTTGTAGTTCTTTACAAGAGTTTGTGTTAGTAATTCTACTTTGTATTTTTGCATCATCCACAAACATATTTAAATAGCTTTCATTTCCTATATTACTAGCTATGTCATTTATGTACACTAAAAACATGATTGGTGCCAACACTGAGCCCTGTGGAACTCCGCTAGTCACCTTCCTCCATGATGAGTAGTTTCCTCTTAGTACTGTTCTCATTCCCTTTTCCTGAGAAAATCTTGCATCTAGCAGTACAGTATGCCTCGGATTCCTCCTTGATGGTACAGCTTCCATAAAAGTCGTTAGTGCGGTACTCCGCAAATGCTTTCTTGAAATCTAGATACATACTGTCCACCCATCCTTCTCTTTTCTGTAGTGTTTCTGCAACTCTGTCATAGTAGCTTAATAGATTAGTAACACATGATTTTGCCTTTCTTTTATCATATTGTGTTCTAGATAGTTTACCCAAACTTTTCTTATCAGCTTTTCCAATATCTTACTTACAACACTGGTTAGTGATACTGGTCGGTAGTTTAGTGGATTTTGTCTATTCCTTTTCTTCAATAAATGGCCAATGTTTGCTTTCTTCCAAATATCTGGAAGTTTACCTTGACCCAAGGTTCCTTAAATATTAAACATAACGGTCTACTTAACTCCTTTGCACATTCATGTAGCACCCAACATGAAATTTCGTCTGGACCATTTGCTTTAACTTTGTCTAATTTACTTAAGTCCTCCTGTATTTCTTTTTTTGATATTTATATATCTGGTAATATGTGTAGGCATGCATGTTCCATATCATCTCTCTCAAAATTTTTTTCTTCTGTAAAAACTGATTGGAAATTCAAATTTAGTGCTTCACAAATAACTTTCTCTTGTGTATAGATGATCCCCTCATCGGTAATGGATTGTACTTGTCTTTTACTTTGGTTTTGCTTCGGATGTAGCTGTAAAATAGCTTCGGTTGATCACTACTTTTGTTAATGATGTCCTCCTCAAACTGTTTTTGGGCTTCTCTCCTTATTCTTGTGTATTCGTTTCTTGCCTGTTTATAGTTGTTAAATGCCCTCTCACTATTGTGTCTTCTGTATCTATTCCACAACAAGTCTTTTTTTTCTTTTGATTTTTTTACATTCTTTATTGAACCATTTCTTTATTGTCTTTTCTGCTTCTTTGTGCTGAGGGATGTAATTTTGGATTCCTATTTCATAAAGTTCACAGAACTTTCCTTATGTAACATTTAAATCTTGTCCTTTAAGCTCTTTTTCCCAATCTATTTCTAAGAAGTAAATCTTTAGGTTGTGGTAGTTTCTCTTTTAATAGTTCAGACTCTTTTTGTAGCTTTCGTTACTGTTAACTATGTCATATGCAATCCTGAAATTATTATTTAATACTGCATGATCGCTTTTGCCGAATGGAGGGTGATACATAATACTGTCAATATCGTTTTCTTGCCTAGTAAATATAAGATCTAGTAATGATGGTACATTTAGTCCTCTTTTTCTGGTGCTTCCTTTTACATGTTGTGTTAGGAAAAACTCCTGCACAAGGTCCAGGAGCTTTTGGTCCCAACAGCTTTCCTGGCTTTGTATATCTAGAGTATTCCAATCTATATTTGTATTGAAATCTCCAGATATTATAATTCTTTCAGATTTCTCCTCCATTCTATGTAGTAATGCTCTTAAACTTTGAGATTTACTCTCTGCCAGGTCTTCATACTCATCTTTTTTCCAAATGTTAGATCTGGGTGGCATGTATAGATTTGCCACAATTATTTCCCTTCAGACGTATTAATCTCTACCTGTGTGTGTGTGTGTGTGTGTGTGTGTGTGTGTGTGTGTGTGTGTGTGTGTGCTTCACAGAAAATAAAAATTTACTGCGTAGTATGCATGCTGATCACTGTTCTCGTGAAAACAAGTTAGGGAGTGACACAGAGAAATAGCAGAGCAGGTAGGGAAAAATAGAGGGTCATAGGCAGCAGCACAACCAACAGTATGAGAATTTTATGTAAAACTAAACCAGCGCAATAACAGTGCTGCGTTGGCACACAAAAAGACAAAAAGAAAGAGGTGTGAGGACAAAAACATTCACATATTCTTAATTAAATGTCATGGAGGAATTTGTACCATTTCTTACACAACTATACGTGCAAAAATTACATGTATGCATATATACAAGTGGCTGCCATTAAAATATCTTCAACTGATGTATTTTTTGTCATTACTGGCCTCAGTACCAATAAGGCATATGCGCCTGATGGGGTCCCTCCTGTTATCTTCAAGAACTGTGCTTCTGTGCTTACACCCTGCCTTCATAAACTCGTTCGCCTTTGTTTATCTTCTTGTACTTTTCCGTCTTGCTGGAGGTTTGCTCTCATTCAGCCTGTCTCAAAGAAGGGTGACCATTCTCAACCCTCTAACTATTCCCCAACTTTAACATCCTGTGTCTCAAAAGGTTTCGAGTCTATTCTTAACGGTAAAATTTCAAAACATCTTTCCTATCACAAACTTCTTTCTGATCGTCAGTATGGGTTCCGTCAGGGACGCTCCACTGGCGATCTTCTCACCTACCTTTCAGACTCCTGGTCATCCTCCTTTCAGAACTTTGGAGAAAGCTTTCCCATTGCCCTTGGCATCTCAAAGGCTTTCGATCAAGTCTGGCATAAATCTTTAAGTTCCAAACTGCCCTCTATGGTTTCTATTCTTCTATCTGTGGCGTCATCTATTGCTTCCTTTCTGGTCGATCTATAGCTGCTGTTGTAGACGGCCACTGTTCTTCTCCTAGACCTGTCAACAGTGGTGTTCCTCAGGGCTCTGTCCTATCACCATCTCACTTCCTTTTATTCATCAGCTACCTTCTAAGTCATACATAACCCCATCCACTCTTACGCTGATGATTCCACCGTTCATCTTTTCATTCGGTTCCCACAACGTCCATCTCAGTAGTTACTTCAACAAACAAGAGATGAGGCTATGGCATATCTAATGTCTGACTTGGCTCGTATCTCTGACTGGGGTAGTCATGTTTTTAAGAATTTTTCGGGAGAATGTAAGGTGTCGGAAAGAAAAAGGGAGAGAGAGAGAGAGTTAAAAAAAAAAAAAAGTTGTTGAAAGAGAGAGAGAGGGGGAGGCAAAAAAGTGAAGTAATAGACATGGATAATGCAACGAGAGGCGGAGTAAGTATTTAAATAAATAAGGCAGATCACACAGAGCTAAAAGAACAAACAGAAGGTACGATATTTGGAACAGATGCTCGTAGAAGAAAGAGAAAGCGTAAGGAAATAGGGGTCACGTTTTTATGCAAGAAAGAAGGAACTGAAGGTTAAAAGTCCCCCAAACCGTTCCCTCCTTGTAAAACATAGGAGAGAACAAACTTCGAGATTCGCTCATTTCCAGATGTCTAAGGAAATTGTGCCTAAACGACTGGACAGAGGAAGACAATTCCAGAGCTGACCTGCTGCATACATTTACCTCTTGGATTATAAAACTGAACAGAAAAAAGGTGAGAATTTGGTGGCTACAGGGTGCTACACGCCTGCTGCAGTGGAGGAGGAATTCAAGCGCATAGTTCAGAAGAGTTGCCACTGAAGTGGCGATAAAAAGGAGATAAAGATACAATAGTGTGACGAAGAGAGAGAGGCTGAGCGGAGTCAGTAAGACGAGGAGCGTTATTTCGACGAAAATCTTTTGACTCCACCCTCTTGAAAAAAGTAAATGTGGAGAACCCTCCCCACACACACTTGAGATTAATTTTGTACTCCACAGAGGTGCAAATTAAACTGTATGAATTATGTATGTGGAGGTAAGGAAAGCATGAAGTCAGCTTAACACACAAAATCTCTTCGAAGCAGATTTTGTTAGGGAGATAATATGATCTTTCCATGAAATATCCCAAGATGAAGAAGCCCCATGAGTGTTAAGTGTAAATAATGGACTGAGATGGATATCTGTAGACCCAAAGATACTCTTGTGGAAAATTTAGGTGGGTGAAAAGAAGTAGGAATTGAGTTTTTGAAGCATTAAAACCATTAAAATCTCTTTTAACACAATGAAAGATATGAAATGAAGCAGAAATTAGGTGTACCATAGCCTCATCCCTTATTTATTGAAGTAATTGTTGTGATGGATGCTGTAATGAGCGGCTGGAAGGGTGAAGGTGGTGCCATCAGCATACAAGTGGATGGGGTTCGTTGTACAGTCAAAGCCACAACTATCTAACCACTTCCAAAATTTACAGTTGACGAAATACAACGAAATCCTCATCTCACCTAGTGCGTGTTTCTGATGGTTCAAGTTTTCTGTTATGTATTCTTCCATTTTTGGGAAGGTACTTATATCTCTTTAATTACAGAAGGAAGGAAGTTGGTGACTGGGCAGAAACTCGAGGAGCTTGAGGATGACAAGGATTCTGAAAGGAACATGAGAAGATTGCCAGTGGTGCATCCCTGGTTGAACCCCATACCGGTGATCGAAAAGGTTTTGGTAATAAAGATTGTTTAATTTTTTTTTTAATAGATTAAAAACTGTTGTAACAGACGCTTTTAAAACATTTCAGGAAAAACAGAATTAGGAAACATCGCCTTTTGGGGACGAGCTGGATGAAAGTAAATTTCTATCAAAAGGGAAATGTGCAAGTCGAAAGATAAAGGCAAAGGAGTTTAACTAATCAGGGTGTAAGCAGAGAGGCACAGTTCTTGAGAACAAGAGGAGGGAACCCATCTGACCCGTTTGCATTGTTAGTTGAAGTAAGTGAGGGCAGAACGTACACCAAATGAATATATTCCTATGTCAGCTATGAGAAAGTCAGAGTGTGGAAGATATAGAGGAACAACCAGATTCTTCCAAGGTGGAACTGGAGGAAAAAGTCTGGGAGAACAATTCTGTCATTTCAGTGGAAGAAGCACACACAGAGCCATCACATTGGAAAAGGGGAATGGAGAACGTTGGAGTAAAGTTCTTAGAAATGTATTTTGGCAAGGCGCCACAAGGAGAAGGAAGCATATGAGTCAGAGAGTTTAGTGCATTTCTTAGTAAAGGGAAGAATAGGCTTAGCACAGTTCTTAGCAAAACACAAAAGTGCCCAGGTTCAGGGATGGGTTGGCACCAGTACCTTTTGTAGGCCTTCTTTTTGTTGTGGACAGCAGAAGAACAAGTCTGATTAAACATTTTTTTTTTCATTAGTCAGCAGATAAGATGAATGAATACGTGCTTCCATGCCCGAAACCATAATTTTTGTAATGTGTGAAACACACAAAAATAGCTCTCGGCCTCGGCCATGAGCAATAACCACTCAAGAGAAACTCAAAGATGTATTGTATGAAAACCTCTCAATCAGTAGCTACGGAAGAGGTAGGACAGGTTAAAGTTTAAGATTGTGATGAGAAAAGCCCAGCAGAGAGAAAAGATTAACAGAGTAGGCAGAATGATTAATTGAATGAAAATGTTAAGTATGGTAGAATCTCTCCAAGTTAGTAAGGGTTATGGGTAGGGTGTTGTACAGGCTGCTTTATGCCATTAAGGATAGTAGAGATGAAGGTTTGTTCACAAGGTGTATCAGTGAATGAAGTGGAGAGCTTAAGGTGGTGGTAAACAATGAAATCACCTAAAATGGAAATTTCAGAAAATGGGGAGTTTGGTCGAATGTGTTCCATCTTGGAGAGTCAAAGATGTTACACAGTCGGTAGAATTGGGGGAAAAGTACACATCAAGGATGCATTTAATCAGAGAATACATCGACGTCCGAAGCCAGAGTGTAGAGAATTCATTGTGATTCAGGCTCAGATACACGAGAGCAATTGTTGCGTACATATACACACAACAACGTTTGACTTTGAAGTGGGTACAGAAAAAGCAGGAGGGTATAGAGAAGGATTTGTTTTCAGTTGCCTCAAACAGTTGGGTCCAGGGATGAAAAGAAGGCGAGGTTTAGAGGAAGAGAAAAACTCACAGAAAAGGCCAACAATGTTGTAGGTTGTAGAAATGTCTAGAGCACGAGTCGGGGCATTTATGGTTCACATCCTACCCCTCAGGGACATCAGTTCTGAGAAAGGGAAAGAATATGCTGGATGGAAGACGAAGTTAAAGTAGTAAGGAAGAAATAATATTACAAAATAATTTGAAATTTAGGAAGAAAGCAAGAAGGAGATAGGAAGCACTTGAAGGAAATACAATGGATTATGCAATTATATATAAGAATGGACGGCTAAGAGAAATAATGTGAGGAAGAACGAGGGAGGATAAAAGACAATGCGGAAGCACTTTAATCATTAAGAAAAAAAAGTAATATAAGATGAAATATGCAGGTGATCAGGAATCGTTAAAAACGCAAAGAAAGAGAGAGAGAATGCAGTGGAGGAAGAAGGAAAGGAATGAAGGGAAATGAAGGATGACCAATAAGCAGAACTGCAAGGAAGAGCGATGCACTACTGAATAAATACGCCTGAGTCAATCGCGTTATGTGTCGCGCCATTAAACTTTAGAAAGGAACTGACCTGGTGAGAAAGGAATGGCCGAGACGGGGTGGACGTTGGTGGGGGGTAGCCGTGGAGAAGGCAAATATACCCAGTGAAAAATGGTTGCTGTGGGATAAATCTCTTGAGTGCAGTGAAGGTGAATTTCAGTAATATCCTCCAAAAACAAATGCATCAGAAAGGGCAAATGAAATGGGCTTGCGGAACAAAGAAATGAGTGGGATGACTTGGAACTATGGTTGGAGTGGGGAGGGATCATGAGAATATACCTTGTGGAAATCGATACTGTAGAATTAAGGTTTTCAGTGCAATGAAAATTTATTGAACACTCTCACACTCATATTACACTGGAAACAATAAAGAAAATTTGAAGAATATTTTTCATCATCATTTTCTATCGTTCCCTCAACGAAGAGAACAGCTATTTAAAGATTTAAAGGGAAACTATTAGAAATTCTTCAACTGCCTGTTATACACATCGTCCTTCACCAACACAATACCCCTGACTTCAGGCTTCTGATTAATAGTGTGATACCATGGATTAAACTTTGAGCCATGGGGGCATGGTAGGCCCCACCTAGCCTGAGCGTGAGAGTGGTTGAGCAAAGCTTGTCACAGTGTAAAATATGATGCTCTTTTATGCTCAAGAACTCTCATGCAAGTGCTGTCCCCCTGAATTGGCCATGGGAAACCTTTTGTGCTTTCCTTTTTCATCAAATTGTGCTTACCTTTCAGACGAATGGACCAGCTAGTTGGATGAATTTTCATTTTTTCATTGATAAACATTGAAATAAATCAAATTTTTGCCTAGGCTGCTCCAAGTGTTTTTAGATCGTTCGATTTTCTGCGCGCGCCTGAGTTCAGCTCGTCCACGTGTGGATGCCTTTGCTTAGTCTCTAACATGTCGCACAAAACAAAGAACTCCTGTTTCTTTCATGTGCCTAGTCGGAAACGTAGGAAAGAATGATCATGTGTATAGAGAGAAAGAGACAGAAAAGAAACGGCAACAAAGAAGGGGGAAAATGTCAGAAGGAGCAGAACAAGAAACGTTAAATAAAGGGAAGCATTATTAAAAAACCAGATGTAAGGAAAAGATAAGAAATGGAAAAAACAAAACACAGATTTGGTGGAGAAAGAGAGAGAGAGAAAGAGGAGAAGAGAAGAAAAAAGGAAGCAACTGGAATGGGAAAGGTGAGGGTATGGGGGCTGAGGGAGAATGAGTTGAGGGCAGTTCATTTATAACCCAGTATAATTAATGTGGAAACTAGGTCAACAGAGTTGCACGACTTACGATGTGACTTACCCCACCTCACCCTCTTAGTGTGTGTGTGTGTGTGTGTGTGTGTGTGTGTGTGTGAAAGAGATATTGAGAGAGTGATCATATGTATTTGTTATTACCTATTTTTACAGATGAAAGTTGGTGGTGGCAACCATCATCCACTCACCTAACTTGGTGTTGCCTACTTCTGCTTTCACTTTCATCATTCTGTTTCTGTCTGCCATCCTTTCCTATTATCTACCATTCCTTCCTGTTACCATTATTACTGACCTTTCTACTTCGAGTGGCTGTACATTAAGTGACAGGCTTAATATTTTCTTGTAACCCAGGATTTACAACGCTGGATGATAACCATATAACCAGATAACGGAGTGATGTGGAACGCGCTACAGTATGGTGCCCCTGTTAACTGGGTGGAAAGACGCAAATGCAGTGCCCATCGCAAAACCAAACCTCCACACTTTTCCTTGCTGCGTCGAGTGGCTGTGAACCACAAAGGAGCAGCGATTTAACTGGATTGTACGGCCCTGCAGGGACGGGTGCTTGCCTGCGTTTGATGCAATTTCTCGGCCACACAGACCATGGTGGTTGAACATCAGCAACCCCAGAACTATGTCAGGTTCGTTATTTCCCATCTTTTGTTACCCTCTAATTAAACAGATAATTTTTGAGCACTCACTTATTACACCCGCGCTTGTGTGTGTGTGTGTGCGTGTGCGTGTGCGTGTGCGTGTGCGTGTGTGTGTGTGTGTGTGTGTGTGTGTGTGAATAAATTAACGCCAGTTATATTCAACTTTGGCTAAACTTGATGAAACGGATGAGGGTTAGCTACTGAGCAAACTTGCTGCTTATGAGAACAGTAAGTAAAAGGGAAAGTTCAAAGATCGGAGTCATAATTTCAACTAGCAAACTCCTTTTTATTCGACTTAGAACAAGCTTGAGAGAAAAGATTGGGATCACTGCAAGAATGAAGTGACGAAATATTGAGGAAAAATCAGTCAAATGTCTGAGTTACAGGACAAGGTCAAAAATTAATCCGTATGTCTGTGTTAAAACTCAGACAGTTTTGTTCTAATTTGGACCGATATTGATGGAAATTTTGTGGAACAACCAAGAACATGACCTATTTTTTTTTTTTTTTACAAATAGGTAAAGGTTAAGGTCACATATAAAGGTAAACAATTTACTTTTTTTCTTATTTTATCAATCTTCTGGAAATGTTGAGGGTAAGACAAAAATAAAAGAATTTTAATCATAAACAAAGACTAAAGTTACAGGGTAAACCCAACCCAAACAGTTCTGATCAGATTTAAAGAAAACTAGGTAGAAGAGATAAGGGTCAGGAAAATCGGCCTAAGGTTAATTGCATGATAGTATGAGAGCCAGAAATCATTAAAGAGATGTACTGCTGTGATGGAAAAAAAAAAATGGGAAGGAAACCTCTAGAGAGGCATGGGATTTAGATATAGAAGGGAAAAGGTGTGAAACGGGGATGGATTTTTGAATGGAAAGAATACTGAGACAGACATATTGAAGACTGATGAAGTAAATAAAGAGAGAAAAATGAATGAGGATAATTACAGTATATGACAAAGAAGGAAAAAAGATGGAAAATGAATGGAAACGGACAAACAAGGAAGTGCTTTACTATGTGCACCGAAATTCAGAGAGCTAACCTGTCTTTTGCTGAATAAAATCATCAGACAGTGGCAAGATAAGAGTGAAAAGAGCTTAATCATACGGTAGGGAAAATGGAAGCTTGCATTAGAAACATAGGTGTAAGAAAAGAAGGTGAGAGAATAGAGAACTTAGCTAGATGAAGAGAGAACGAGCAGTGGAGCTAAGCAACACTCCAGTTGTATATAAATCCATAAATACATACTCTCACACACACACACACACACACACACCACACAC
>JAGKTI010017002.1:4573-18894 GCA_018397915.1 Birgus latro | reverse complement strand
GCCTTATTCGCCCTTTTGTGATGTACGACTTTTACGTGTGAAAAGGCTGCCACATATAGCACTTCTAACAAGAGTGTAGTAGTAGTAGTAGTAGTAATCCCGTGCTCATCCGAACTAGCTGAACATGACCTCAGCAAACTGCAAGCTGAAGTTACCCCTCTGCAGTCTACCATCTTCCTTTGGCCGGACAGAGGAGGATTTAAGGGACATTTGTCATCTTAAAGCGAAGCCATTCGGTCATATCGGAGCCACTATATGATAGGCGTCCCTCTCCAAGACGAAGCTGAAGTCTGCTAAACATATTATCAAATGTGAGATCATGAAAGGGAAGGTAAACCTCCATTTTTTAAACACAATAATTGCAACAATGAAGCTGGACCTTCGTTTTTCGTCATTAACTGAAAGGGTTTGCAGTATTAACATTCGTACAGTCACAGGCGCTATATTATTGTCAGTGAAACAATAGGGGTTACTTACACCTTCGTTCACCCAGTGTTTATAATGTGTCCCAGAGCCTTTTCTTCTTTATCACTGACTCCCTACCTCTCCTATGGTTAAGAAAACCGTGTTGCAACAGCAGCATAAAACATCACCTACTCCCTTGGGAAGGAATGAGAAAATGAAGACTGAGATTTACCAGGAGGTTGTGTATGTGTGAGGTGGAGGGGAGGAGGGGAAGGAGGAGAGCAAAGATGAGGTGATGGGATAGAGTAAAGAGGCGTATGAATGAGGGTGGTGTGAGCTGGAGGGAGGAGAGCCTGTTAGTGGAGGACAGGGTGATAGGGAGGTGATCTGATTGCGGCAACTACCTTCCAGGACTAAGGCGTCTGGTTGTAGATAGACAGACAAACAAATTGACGTGCTCGTCATGAAGTGCAGAGAGACTACTGAAGTGCCAGTACCTGAGTGAAGACATAGTGGCTGATGTGAATGTCACCTTCCACCAGATCTCCCTCACCATCATCCCAGAACAGCATCCCTGTGGCCGTACCGTTGCCATCTAGGGCCACTGTCAGGCCCAGTGGGTTGGTGCGGCTGAGGTGGGGAAAAAATAGTGTGATGGGCTTCTGCAGTAATTAAAAAAAAACAAACAAATCAGCCAAAAAATAAAAAATCTTGATATGGGCTTCAACATTTAATTGTCTTGATACAGGCTTCCGCATTAATTAAAAGAAGTCTTGCAATGGGTCTTAGCATTAGAAAATAATCTTGTTATGGGCTGCAGCACTTAAAAAAAAAAAAAAAAGTGTTGCTATGGGCTTCTGCAATGTAAGTAAAGTTTGACAATGGGCCTCTTCAATACGGAATAAAAATATTATGGACTGAACAGTAAAAAAAAAAAAAAAAAAATGAAACTACTTGTAACAGGCTTCTATCTACCTATCTATTGCCAGACGCCTCAATCCCGAACGGGGTGGCCACAAACAAATCACCTCCATGTCACTCTGTCCCCTGCCATTTCACTACCACGCTCCCAACTCACACCCCCCTCTCTCATATACCTCTCCACTCCATCCCTCCATCTCATCCTCGGCCTCCCCCTCCCTCTCGCCCCCTCCACCTCACTCACATACACTCTCCATCCTCTCCACATGCCCAAACCACCTTAACGTGTTTCTCCTAATGCTTCCCATCACGTCCTCAACCACACCACAACGCTCCTTCACTTCCTCATTTGTTAGTCTGTTTCTCCATGTGACTCCACATGCTCCTCTCAAATAACTCATTTCCACTGCTTTCACTCTTGACTTCTGTCCTTCCACCAGGGTCCAAGCTTCACTTCCATATGTCAGAGTTGGTATCACAATACTGTCATGTAACAACTTTTTCACTTCCATGCTCACCTCCCTGTTTCTTATCACTGCTTTCAACGAACCAGCAACCTTCCTTCCCTGCTGTACCCTCTCGAGCACTTCACCCTCAAGACTACCATCCTTACTCATCATACTGCCCAAGTACTTAAATTCACTCACATTCTCCATATCCTTCCCATCCAATCTCACTATACACTCACTGGCTTCACTTCTCTCGAAGACCATCACTTTACTCTTCCCCACATTCACCTTTAGATTCCGTTTCTTACACACTCTCCCAAACTCATCTACCAAGCCTTGCAGCTCCCCTTCGTCTTCACTCAACAACACAGTATCATCTGCAAACAACAGTACAGGGAGTTTCCAAACACTGCCCTCTCTCACTAGGGCCGCTCCAACATCCACTGCCCGACCTTGTATCTCTTTTATAACCCCATCCATATACAGATTGAACAACCATGGAGACATGACACATCCTTGTTTCAATCCAACCTTCAAATGGAAAGATTCACTCAGTTTGCCATCCACACGCACTGCAGCCTTAGCACCCTCATACATACTCTTCACTGCCTTCAACAACTTCCCATCCACTCCATATATTCTTAATACCTTCCACAAACCTTGTCTATCCACCGTCATATGCTTTCTCCAGATCCATGAAGGCTGCATACAACTTCTTGCCCTTCTCTAGAAACTTTTCCACTAAGGATCTAAGAATGAATATCTGGTCTACACAACCTCTTCCCTTCCTAAAACCTCCTTGTTCTTCTCCAACTAATTCCTCCGTAATTTCCCTAACTCTGTCAATAAGTATCCTACCATATATTTTTCCTATTACACTGAGAAGGCAAATGCCCCTATGATTGCCACACACTGCTTTTTCCCCTTTTCCTTTGTACAGAGGAATAATTATACCTGACTTCCAATCCTCCGGGACTCTACCCTCCTCCCAAGCCAATCTGCACACCTTCCACATCCATTCTATTACTATCTCTCCCCCATGCTTCAGCATTTCACCACACACTCCATCAATTCCTGGGGCTTTCCCCATTTTAACTTTCTTCATTGCTTCCACCACTTCCATCCTGGTGATTTCTTCCTCTCTTCTCACAACCCTCCTTCTCCCTGCCATTCCCCAGCCACTTATACTTGCATTACTTTCATTCTCTATGTTCAACAGTTCATTAAAGTGTTCTCTCCATCTGTTTACTTTTTCTCCCTTCTCCACTAGTAATCTACCATTTTTATCTTTCACACCCCCACTGCCTTCGTTGGCACCCTGTCTAGCTCTCTTTACCTCCTTCCAGAACATTTTCTTACATTCCCTCCACTTTGCACTCAAATTCCTTCCAAACTCCTCATCCACTCTCTTCTTACTCTCTCTTACTAATCTTTTCACCTCTCTCCTCCTCACTACATATAACTCTCTCGTCCGTCTCTCAGCTTCTTCGTCGCCCCTGTTCCTCATCCACTCATTATATGCTTTCTTCTTTTGTGCCACAGCCTCTCTCACCTCTTCAGTCCACCATGCTGTTCCCTGAACCCCCTTTCGTCTTCTCTTCACCCCACACACCACCTCACATGCTGCACAGATTTCTTCTGTGAATACCTTGCACACACCCTCCACGTTCCCCATCTGCTCCAATCTATATTTACCCAATCGCTCCTCCACTTCCCTTCTATATTCAGCCTTTATTTCATCCTCTTGTAACTTTTCTACCCTCCTTGTAACACATACTTCCTCCTGTCTTTCCCTTCTTCTCTTCCTCCATCTTGTTTGGACTCTGATTCAGGCCACCACCAAATGGTGGTCAGAAAGTCCACTCCAATGTTCTTACCATTGATTTCGCAAGTGAAGAGTTTGGAAAAAGAAGAAATAGTTCTCGAATGGTATTCTAGCAGTTACAATTTGTATTTGTCGGATTTATCGGAGTTAAAAATTGGTATGATACGTTTCTGTGATGCAGGGGGCTGGAAATGTCAAAAACAGTTTCGGAGAGATGAAAAGTTATTGTTGTAGGTTCTTGTGATTAAAATAGTGTCATAATGGGTTTCAGGCAGTTTAGCAGCAGCAGCAGTGGTAGTAGTGACACCCCAGGCTCATCTGAACATGAACCCAACGGAAGATGCGGTCATGCAGCTAACTGTCCTCCTCAAGTGCGACAAGTAAGGGATACAGGGTTGTCTGTATAACCGGGCAGTGGATTAACTCGGTCACATCGGTGCCACTAGATGAAGGCGTTCCTCTCCAGCGCCAGGCGGTTAAGATATTATCAGTGTGTATGTATAACTGACCTCTGCTGGGTGTTGATGGCGGGGAATTGGAATGGCAGAACAGCACCACCCAGCAGGTACAGCGGCAGTGCCTCCAGGGGCGCCGATACAGTCGCCTGTGCTGGACCAGACACCACCGGGGCGCCAGTCACCAGGTCATACCACTCACCCTGCACCAGGTTTGCAATTTTACGGATCTTAACATACTCTCTAACAATTAAGTTGCAAAGAAAAACTACCAGCAACATAAGCCTGTCCCCGGTGATGTACTAACTCAGTTGCATGGATGAAGGTTGTTAACTAATATGACTTTGCTTCAGCAACTCACTCATCAACCCACCCCTAAGCTCCGATACCAGGATGACTCAGCAAGTACACACACACACACACACACACACAGATCCAGAGAGGAGGGGAGGGCACAGCTGCATTTGTAGTTTAGGTAACTCAACCACACCCCCCCCAACTAATAATTAACAAACAACTGAACAACACACCCACTGAAAGACACCTCAGCTGTTCACCATGGACTATTAAGACACCAGCACATATTTCATCAACAATCACCAATAATTACTTAACACAGGGGCACTCCTTCACTAGTCATATCACGTACTGTACCTTGCCACAAATAAGGGATCACCAACATATAATCAAATTCGAAATGACATCTTTAAATCAGGCAAACACTCACCAAAGACACAATGAGTAGCAAGCTAGTTTGCTAGTTAGAGAGGTAAACAAACAAGCATAAAGACATAGAGACAGACATATAAATAGATCGAGATATAGATGTGGATGTATAACTGTGTAAATGACGCAGCCGGTTCTTAAAGTGTCAACGATTCTCCTCCAAACATTATATAAAACTATGTACCTTTAGCTGTCACTGCTTGACACTAACACCCACCATCAGCACTGCATACGTGTTTTGATTCCCTTCATCCAAAACCGGTGTGATGACATTACTGAGGTTGACCTGCTACTGGGTCTTAACGGAAGATCAGTTAAAAAGTTTTAACGAAATTCAAATCCCAAAACAATTCACTGGCAGCGTCCTCAGTAAGTCACACGTCCTTTCAGCCAGTAATCCACTCCTCTTCCACTTGACCACCTCTTTGTCCGACTGAATATAAAGAGGTACATAACTTCTAATGGTAGACACTTATAAAAAAAAATCAGGACTATCAACGCCCTGGTGCGCGACCATATTTTTAAAATATAAGTTGGTCTGGAATTACCACATCTCCATCTTGAATGTTTAGTTAAAACAACAGATGAAAACTAGAATAAAGTGCTAGTGTCTGCCACTAGTGAATACTAGAATAAAGTGCTAGTGTCTGACATTGAGCTACGTGAAATATGTTGTAAAAGGAAGAAAATCTGCGCCAAGTTAAGGTGAAAAGAGTATAGGACCAACTGGCCTCACCAGCGGGAAGTAGACTCCTTTTCTAAATACGGTTTGAATATAGACTCAAATACCTTCTTGTGCAAGACGCTCAGAAGTACACGTATTATCAACACCCTGAATCAACGATTATAGCGAGCTGATCTAGTCTAATGGTGGTCCCTAAGCCTTTCACCTCCGTTGATGGCCAAGTGTTGTCAGATTGGATGGTCGATTTAAGCAGCAACCAAGGTGTGGTCTAACAAAATTTAATCACCTTACTCGTGGTAGCAGTCAGTTGACTGCTTGTTTGAATCTCCAGCATCCGTCCTCCGTACAGGCCACCCGCGCCTCCATATGTTGACCTTCCAGACTTTTCCGTGACCAACTATTACCGACCTTACAGCCCCATTGCGACTAAGGTTAAGAAAATCACCATCCCAAGAGGAGCTCCCCAAAACAACCAACCTCCTTGCCACCTCAGGAATCAGAAACGTCTCACCAAGCAAGCCACCACTTCGAAACTGCCCCCTCGCCAGTCTCTGTTTTTCCCCCGTGTTGCCAGCTCTCATCACGCAGTGTTGCCAAATTCTTTCATCTACACCAGTCACACCACACGCCCCCTTGATCTTAAGATCACTAATTAATACTCCTCCCCGCTTGACTCTCCCTCTTCATAATCTCTCATCCACACCGGTGGTCGCCTCTCTCGCCGCAGTATCTCCTCGTCTTCACCAGATGTTACTACCACTTCATCCCCATCAGGTGCCACTGGCCCCTCGTCCTCCGTCGATGAGTCCACGACTCCTAATGTCCAGGATATGCCGCGGCATCCCGTCGACGGAGACATTGTTCTGGGAATGCACATCAGTCACTGTGCCCTTCCCCCATTGAGATGTGCATTTTGCATTCGGTGGCTTCACCCAAACCTCATCTCCAATCTGGACGGACGCACCTCCTTCCTCGCTCCCCACACTCTTTGGTACCATACTAGGATGTCGCCACTCATACTTAAACACCGCCCTCTGCGGAACAGTCGTCTCATCCTGGCCTGACTTGGGCGACATATTATACCAAAATACCGCCTCCATAGGTGTCACCTTTGCCCTTTCTGCCATGGCCTTGATTGTCCGATGATGTCTCTCCACGATTCCATTTCCACTTGGCCGGTATGCAGCTCTAAAGTAACGACTAATATTCCACTTGTCAAGCACATTCTTCAAAACCTGCGACCGGAAAGCAGTGCTGTTATCAAGCAGCACCTCATCGACTGGGCCCCTTTCCAAAAATACCTCGTTCAGTGCTCCTGCAATTTCCTCTGCATTTTCTGCCCTCAGCTTTCTCCATATAGCTACCCTACCAGGTCCACAATCAACCATAGATAAATACAGCCCCTGCCTGTAATGCGTCACATCTACTGCTAGTCTCTTCCAATTGCTCTCTACTCTGATCTCCCCCGCTTCATGCACAACTGGTGCGGGATCAATTGACTGACACTTGCTACAGTGTCTCACCACCCGACGGACCGTCTCTCGTGACTGCTGGGTCAACCTTCCTCGCCACATACAGTGTCCTATCAACCCCTATGTGGTGCATTTGGTGCAGATCTTCCACACTTTGGACTCCTGTGCTGCTAGCACACCATAGCCTCTTCCGGGACCCCTAGCCACGCTTTCTTCACCCTCGTTAGCACATCTGCTTTATTCTTCTCAGATGGCACAAAACTTAAACGCAGGTTGACCCTGAACTCTTCTATCAAGTCTTTCAAGATCCCCAAGCGGCGCTTCACAATCAGTTCTGAGAGTCCCTTCACCCGAACTCTGTTCTCAGCAGTCACTGCTGATCTCAGCCAACCAAACACTGTAGCTGAATCCGTTCGCAACTCGATGTCTCGCAAGTCCCACTTTAGAGCTAAATTGACGCCTTTCAGTACAGCATCCAGCTCTGCCACGTTGATATGGTTGTAGTCGTCTTTTTTCCTTAACCACGCACCATCCTCAACAGTCTCATCACCAATCTCCAAAATCACTCCCGTTGCGATACTGCTTGCATCACACCAAACAACTCCTTTCTCCGACCTGGCCGCATACCATCTCCCTCTTACCGGGTCTTCGTGCCTTACCCGCCTCACGATATCTTGCATCATTTCAACAGTCTCCTTCCCAACCTTGTCCTCCCATCTCACACCCTCGGCTCTCCTCTTCACATAACTGCACGCTACCCGGAGCCATCCTGCAACTGGGTAGTGGCCTACCAACTTTCCACACACGGAAAACAACTCTCTCCTACTCAAGTCCTCCCTCACTGCCGGCACCTCATTGGCTCTCCGGAAAACTAGTTCCCCAGTTCTCTCTCTTTCCAGTCTCAGACCCAAGGCAGTAACCCCCTTCCAGTGGCTCAGGCTGTTTCGTGGCCAATCCATACAGCTTCAGGTGCTCCACAACTTCAGATACTGCAACCCTCGTCTCATCGATCAGTATATCATCAACATATGAATTTGTAGCAGCCTCCATCCCTTTCCCTTTACTCAACACTGTTTTGAGGATCCTTGTCATGATTTTCGGTGCCGAACTTAACCCGAAACCCAGCCTCGTTAAACAATATGTCTTCCCCTTGTAGTTCACCAGCTGGTACCTCCACAACTTTTTGACAACATGAACTTGCAGGTAGACTGACTTCAAATCCACGATGGTCGAGGCTTCACCCATCCGTCTCCATTCTCTCAGCGTCTCACTACACACATCGACAGCATCATCGCCTGTATGAGACATCACATGGACATTGAGCTCACGGAAGTCAAGTACTGGCCGAACTTTGTTCTTCGTCGGCTGCACCACCGGCATCAATGGCAACACTCCACTTTTCACTTCCTTTCCCCACGGCACCAGTATACTCAGCGATCCATCTCTCCACCTCCCTGTCAAATTCTTCTCTTACGGGCTCTTTCATTGCATGCTCATGACAACCCACCTTATTCTTCAAAACCGGTGACTCTCCCTTTAGAAACCACTCCACTACCCACTTCGTGCCATCAAATTCTGCGATGAAGTCTTTGTCTACTATTTTACATAGATCGGCCTTCTGTCCAACAGCTGTCTTCGACTCTACCTTCTTGAGTCCCTCAGGCTCAGCACTCTTGCAACTTCCTTCCAACCCTACCTCCGCTACTGCAACGGCACACTGAACCTCCCCTCTCTCTACCTGTGAGCAAGATTCTGATGCCTTCCCAAAAGTTACTCCTCCATTCCTTATCATCACGCCACCCAGTTGACTAATCACATCCATTCCCACACCACCACGTCAATCCCATTTATCACTTCAGTAAGCACGATAACCTTAAGTCTCAGCCGGGTCCCTTGCACCGTCAACTCTACTTCTTTGGTGCCCTCACATCCAATTTCTCTCCCATCAACTGTTATCAGCCCTTCACCCTTCTCTGTTCATCTCCCTACTAATCGGGAGGCACACACAGTGGTTGAGCAACCAGAATCCACCAGTGCCCTCACCCTCCTGGTCCCCACCAAGACCTTGACTACTGGCAAGGAACTTGGAAGCGCCTTTAATTGTCTAAGGGGGTAGCTTCCGGCGCAGCAGTTCCCCCTTGCCCATTTCCCTGGTCACACCGACTCGCTATGTGACCCTCCTTTCCACATTTGTAACATGTTAGGGCTGGCTTTGGCTCTCTACAATCTTTAATCATGTGAGGACCACCACATCGGAAGCAACGACCCTTGAACCCCCGAGTCTCCCTCTTGCTACTTTGCCCGCCTCGTGAGGATGAGGCACATTGAGGAGCTTGCCAGCGTTCCGATGATGCCGGACCTCTAGTTGCAACTGCTGCAACTTCCTGACCCCCAGCTCCAGAGGTCAATACTCTAGCCCTCATGATCAAATCACTCATATCCACCATTTCAATATCCTTCACCTGCTGCAGTTCCACTGATATCCTATCTGGGAAT
Organism: Birgus latro; assembly: GCA_018397915.1. NCBI lineage: Eukaryota > Metazoa > Arthropoda > Malacostraca > Decapoda > Coenobitidae > Birgus > Birgus latro. The sequence goes on along the minus strand of JAGKTI010017002.1, from coordinate 9,460 downwards.
CCAGTCACAAATCCTAACTTTACAGCCCTCTCCAGGCCCTCACCCTTCCAGCCCGCTAGCCCAGCTAACCGTCTTATTTCATTGGCAAAAACATCCACCCGTTCACTGGATCTTCTTTAACGCTCTATATGCCTCAAACATCCCTTGGGAAAAAGCTGCCTTCAATCTATTTCCTATTTTCTTATAGTCCTGCTGATCGCTATCACTCATCTCAAGATACAAGGCTAATGCATCTCCTTCCAGAAACAATGGTACAAAACTGGCCAAATCTTTGATGTCTGTCAGTTTGGCCACCAACTCAGCCTTTTTTAACCAAGCCACCACATCGCCCTGACCATCATACGACCTCATCATCTCGCTACTCAGCTTCCCTTTTCCAGCCATGTTAATACACTGCCTAGATAGCTTGTGGTCTAACAGAAAATTTAATCACCTTACTTGTGGTAGCAGAGTCAGTTGACTGCTTGTTTGAATCTCCAGCACCCGTCCTCCGTCCAGGCCACCCGCGCCTCCATATGTTGACCTTCCAGACTTTTCCGTGACCAACTATTACCGACCTTACAGCCCCATTGCGACTAAGGTTAGGAAAATCACCATCCCAAGAGGAGCTCCCCAAAACAACCAACCGCCTTGCCACCTCAGGAATCAGAAACGTCTCACCAGGCAAGTCACCACTTCGAAACTGCCCCCTCGCCAGCACCCTCGTCTGTCTTTGTTTTCCCCCCGTGTTGCCAGCTCTCATCACGCAGTGTTGCCAAATTCTTTCATCTACACCAGTCACACCACACAAGGAGACTCATTTTTGTCTTACAATATAAGATCATCAAAAATAATATAATCAAGACTTAGTGTGCCAGTTGTGGGAGTGGACCAGTTCCGTCTAGGATAAACAATGCGACTACAGATAAAAACAAACCAGAGAGACTCGTTAGTACCTCATAACTAAAGCACAATTAATTACGTGGCCATGAGTTGGTATTCATGTTGTGGTACTGGTCCAGTTCCCTCATGTGAAAACAAGACAACCGTACTTTTTCACGTTATCCTTGTCCAGTTTCGTCCCTTTGCAGCTTATTTCATGTAGCTCAGTGTCAGAAAAATGGCAATACCACAGCTCTACATCGTTTTCACAGCACTTCTTCGTGACTGATACTATATTCTAGTGTTAATCTATTGCTTTAACTGAGCATTCAAGATTGATGATGGCAACCTTAGGCCATGTTAGATTAAAAACAATATGTAGCACCATCAGGGCAGGCCTGTGGGAAGTACACGGCCCTGTTGTTCACGCCACCCTCTTCAAACACACATGGAATATACGGAATCCAGTATCTTATCGTGTTAGTGAATATACGGAATCCAATATCTTATCGTGTTAGACGCTCTCTAAAATACATATGTGACCAGTAACCTGTGACAAAAACTACATTTGTACTCAATAAATTGGCCAAAATTGTCGTCTCTATCTTGAACGCTGAGCTGTAGCAATGATTAATATTAGAAAATGTTGCTAACCAAGAATATTGTGAAAAAAAATGCAGAGCCATAGTACTGTCTTTTCTACCGCTGAGCTAGGGGAAATAAGCTGTAATAGATTAACACTAGACTACGATCCCTGTTAAAAAGTGCTATGAAGATGTACAACCATAGTACATTATTGTCTTATTCTGCCACTGAGCTACCGGAAATAAGCTGCAAAGGAGTCAAATCAGCCAGTTAAGGTGAAGGAAGTATAGCATCAATGTGGCTCACCTGTGGGAAGTAGACGTCCCTGGTGGTGGCTCCTTCTTCCAGCACAGGCGCCACCATCAGGCCGGAGCCCCACAGGAACTGGTCATCCACATCTCGAGCCTTCAGGTCGTCAGGGAAGTGACTTAGCAGAGGTCGCACCACCCCACCGCCTTCAGTGTGGGCCTGAAAATCAGTTGTTGCTGTTGTGCCTATCTGGACGTGGAACCGGTGAAATTTTCCCTTCTCCTATAGTCCACCACCCTTCCTTCGAGGGAAAGGGAAGGAAGGTAAATTTGACTAGCAACCAAGGGCACCCATTTCAACCTCATAACCAAAGTTCATTGAATTTCCTGCAGTCATGACTTTGTATCCAAGGTGTGAGTGGCCCAGTTCCGTCAGATGAAAACAAAGGGACTATAGTGGTGTATAGACAAGGCAGGCACTGACATCCAAGCTGGAGGTCATAACATCATCTTACTGAATACAATCGTCTGAAGTAATATAAGTGGCTTGGGAGATTTTGTAGTACCTCTTCCTAAGCAACTTATTCTGCACTTGTATCTCGGTATTCTCTTGTATGTTATTGTTGCAAAACGATGTTGATATTAAAACGATATAATAATAACACAGAAGGCAATGGCTGTAGACCATGGTAAGTAAATAGCAAAGGAAGAGGTGCTACGAAGCCTCCTATGCAACACAGAATACGTCTCAAATTTACATGACAAAAGAGCGTGTAAGGATAGGGAAGGTATCAGTATCGTAAATGTAGCACGTAACATTGGAACGTAACTGTAAGACGCAACTGTGGAACGTAAATGCAATACATAGATGTAGGACATGTTGTGGGACGTAACTGCAGGACACAGATGGTGGACGTAAGTGATGGACTTAACTGTAGGATGTAATTGTTGAACCCAACTGTACAGAACGTCGTTACTGGAAGTAACTGTAAGAGTTTTTTAAAGAGTAACTGAAGAGATACATGACTGTGCAGATAAGAGTACCGCATATGCTGGACGTAACTGCAAGACGTGAATAAACAGTAACTTACGAGATAGAGTAGCGTGTAAAGATAGGGCAGGTACTGGTATCGCAGCTGCAGGACGTAACGTGAGATGTCAGCAACCTGCGGCCAGACAGCGGGGTCTTGGTCCGGGAATCCTTCCATGTTGTGGTTACGGCTGTTGCGACGATACTCATCAGTCACCCGCCCACAAGTTTATTCTAATACCATTTTACCATTACAACACTTCAGTCCCCCCCACACAAGTCTGTTCAGATACCGTTTTACCATTACAATACTTCAGTCACCCCCACCCCCCTCAAATTTATTCGACATTGACACATACAGTATAAAGAACAAAACTGGGTCATATCTGAAGTCGCTAGTCAGGGAACTTCGTGCAGATCTTTCAATAATAAAACCAGACTTTAAGAACCTATGTTTCTCAAGACAAGCACAAGTTTTTCATTAATTTTTAGCGAAAGTGTCACATATATTTATTTTATAAAAAAATGTAATGACAGTCATTACCGAAAGCTTCAATGAAAATTTTATTTTACGCTGTCTAAATGAAGATGATGTTTTATATTTTCAGTTAATAGCCAGTTTCGGTAAAATTGCCTGAGCTTATCTTGAAGAAAAAACTGAATACAGTACGTTACTTTAAATACAAGGTACTAAACACAAAGCAATTGTTGTTTCCTTTCATTAGTTGCTACCCAAGTAACAATACCTTTATGCAATTCAGGCACTTAGCATGACAAGTATTTACTTAGTGTGCTGCAAGACTTCAGCACAAAGAATAATGTGCCGTGAAGTACGAACGGTGGCGGTGCGCTGGTCTAGATGACAAGGGAGGCATCGTAATACTTATTTTGCTTATTACACTTTTCAACGGGTCTCACGTTACCGAATCAACTATGTTGACTTTAAAATATATAATCAACATAAAAGAGAGCATTACTGTGTAATACATAATAAATCTCTGAGGCAGAAGTACTACGAAGTCTTCTATGCCACATCGATACGAGCCTAAGACTGATGCACCTGAAAGAGTAGAAGGAGCCGAGTTTCATCCAACGGACACAATAACCCGCTTAGGAACAAGTGTTACGGAACCTACTATGCCACCTAAATAAGGACGTTAAGACTGGCCCACCTGAAGGGGTAGAAGGCGCCGAGTTGCATCCATCGGGCACAAAGCTCAGCGCTGGGATGTCCTGAGAAGCCACAGATGTCAGCACCCACCATGGGTATCCCAAACAGGTTGAACTCCAGCATCCCTGATAACACGCAAATGACAACACTCAGGGATAAAGTGTGTGTGTGTGTGTGTATGTGTGTGTGTTCAAATTTGACTTACATTTGAATCTCGAATAAAATATTAAAAAGCTGCATGTTGCAACCCAACCGTTGCCGCCATGAATTGCAGTTTTGAAGAATACCGCCTTCACGCTTGAGTTCTTTGGTAAATATTGTACAGCCATTAACAAATATTTGCCAACAATCCTTTGCCATCATTGTGCCCTGCCTTCTAGTGTCATTCCTCTTCAAACGACAAAGAGTATCCTATCCTTCCTTCTGCTACTCTTCTGTCGAGTGCTTTATTCTGCCGTCACATAAAAAATAGGTAACGCCACCCCGTTCGGGATTGAGGCGTCTGGCAATAGATAGATAGATAGAACACCTTCCATTGCCACAGTCGTTTGAGAAGTGTCGACGAACTTTTGCTCTGCTGACCAAATATGCATATATGGATGCACGGATAGACACAGTTTAAAAAAAAAATAATTTGTGGCGTTAATAAAGAAGATAATAACGAACAAGTAAAAAACTTTCTAGGTGGTCCAACTACAAACAAGCGATGCAGTGGATTTTTGCAGTTATCAGAAAAAGGATAATTTTCCATACAGTCACACTAGTCTCTGATACATCGAAACTAATTTCATATCCTCTGTTATACTTCCATGTTGTATTATGTCAATTGTATATGTATAGGAATTATATCTGCAAGTAAAGTGCACTTCGTGAGCCGGTGACCAGCGAGCGAGCGAGCGCCATGTTATCACAATTTCCCTCCGACATATTAGCTTCATGTTGGTAACTGAACACAGAAAAATATACTGGAAAGAAAGACATTCTCTGTCTGT
>JAGKTI010017001.1:1577-18895 GCA_018397915.1 Birgus latro | reverse complement strand
GTACATTTTAATTTACCAACCAGCCGGTGCCATGAGAGAATAATTTATAGGCAGCTGTGAACACTGACCACTGTGAACATAGATCCTGGTGAAATGTTTGCCAGATGTTTTGCTTCCCAGTGATCAATGTATTTATATTACGTCCATCAACCTGTCTATCTGTCTTTCACCAATCTATCTGTCTATCTATTTATCCATCTGTCTACCAATTTATCTAGTTAAAAGTCTATCTTTCTATCATCTATTTATCATCTGCCCATCTATCTATCTGTTTATCTATTGCTTTATCTACACGTTTCTGTGTTTATTTTGTTAAACTATACTAAAGAATGACGCTAAAGAATTTGAAAACACTCAGAGAGAGTAAATCTCCCCCAACGCCATTGCAGGATCCGGATCCGGATTCGGATCAGCCCCCCAATTTAATAAATTCTTTCTAGGGTCATTACTCAACCTTCCACAAAATTTCATTGAAATTCATCGAGAACTTTTGGAGATGTCGTGTGGACAAACAAACAGACAAACATAGGTAAATACATAACCTCCTCCCGGTTCGTTGGCGAAGGTAATAAGGTGATATTTGTCTCCTATTTAATCTACATTGGTAAGGTGTTGGCTCAGCAATCCCCCTATTCTGCTATGACAAGTCCCATCGCCTCATGATCATAAATGGCAATAGTAATGTAATCAATGACAACGGAAGTGATCAGATACATTTCACAACACTGGACGCTAAGAATCTGCATAATGGTCACTGTTCTTAATTTAAGAATCGACCTCATAATGCCATTATTCTATTAAAACTAACCTGAGAATGATGTTAAAGTAGTTAATGAAATCGGTAGGTCGGACTGGATTTATAAAACTTTTCTGTGGCCACTTACTACGCTATAAAGTCAAATAGGAGAAACAGGCATAGGGGAATGCTATAATGTGGCTAAAGATGGGAAGGCAGCAAGTGTGGATTGGGTGTGTGCAGTGATGGAGTGCAGTGGGGAGAGTGAACTGGTGTTTGTTGGATACGTGTATTATAGCGTGGATGAGTGAAATGGTGAGCCAAGTGAGCGCAAAAATTATCATGGCATAAATTTCTTGAATGTTGCAGGAGAGGTATTTGAAAGAGTTGTCACAGGGAAAGCAAGGGATATATCAGAGTACCAGGTAAATGACGAGCAGGGAGCCTTTTTTGAGTTGCTGTAGAAATTGTATGGATCAAATACTTGCATCGAAACAGATATAACTTTTTTCATGTAAACTTGGCCATGATTCTCGCACATTTACAGTTCTTTTCATGTAACTGAGTGGCAAATAAATAAAAAGACAATGCTATAGCTCTACATCCTTTCCATCGCACATCTGAGAGACTAGCATCATTTCATTACGGTTAAACCATTGCCATAACTGAGAATTCAAGATTGACAGACGACATTTTATGGCCGAGTAAGGGGGGAAAAAAATATTGATCAGAAGGCTTGTGAGAATGACTATGAGGTATTTATGGCATCTGCAGATCTGGGTAAAGCGTATGACAAGGTAAGCAGAGTGGGATTAAGGAAAAATCGGTGTATTTATGATGTGGGTAGAAAGCTGCTGAATACTGCCAAGAGCTTTATGATAATTCTAAAGCATGCGTAACGGTGGGTAGCCATCTAAATAAATGTTTAATTATCAGAGCTGGAGTGAGACAAGGCTGTATGATGTGCCCCTGGATGGTCACTAATAATATGGATGGGTTTATGAAAGAGAGGTAAATGCACGAGCCATAGAGAGAGGGATGGTAACGGTAATGAATGGTGAGGGGCGGCATAACTTGATGTCCGCAAATGTTGCAGTACTGCTTGCAAAGACTAGTCTACAGCTTGTTACACTGGTGCAAAGTTTGTGGATGATTGTGAGCATCGTTCTTTGAAAGTAAATGTGGAATACAGGCAAAATGATGGTTGTTGAGATATGTAAGGCTAATGGAGAAAGAAATGAATTGGTGAGAGAGTTTAAGTTCCCCGGTGAAGTGATAGAAATGAGGGGAAAATATGCAAAGGAAGTGGACAGTAGAGTGGCACAGGGAAGGAAATTGGCTGGTGCTATGAAGGCCGTGATAAAAGACAAATAGCCGATTGTGGCGGCTGCTGGAGGTTTGCATGAAGGAATTTTAGAGGCTTCACGAACATAAGGATGTGAGGACTACAGTATGGCACGAAAATAAGGAGTCCAGAATAAGAGCAGTGGACGTGGGGCTGCTGGGGAATGTGTGTGGAGTGCGGAGAGTGGGCGGAATAAGGAATAACGTGATTCGTGAAAGATTTCGAGCAAGGAAGTCTTTGGACACCAGAGTCGAAGAGAGTGTGCTTGGATGGTATTATCATATGGAGAGAAAGAATGTGAATAGAGTGGTGAGCAGGGTGTATCTGAGCAAGCTAGAGAGTGGGCGGAGACGTGGTACGCCACTAAGAATTTGGATAGATATGGTAACTGAGTAAATGCGAAATCGACGTCTGGAGAGTGATGGGGCTAGGGAGCATATGGCGGATCGAGCTGTCTGAAAGAATTTTGTACTGAGGAGTGTATGACAAGGGTTTGGCAGCTCTTGTCTCTCCTGGTGAAGTGATAGTCGTCGGTCTGGCATGAGATACTTGCAGGTATAGAGTGTGTAAGGATATGTATGCCTGTGTGGTTGAGTCAGGATTCCCAGGGTTTGCCTGCTGAATGAATGAGGGTATGGTCAACCTAACTGGGCAGATTGTCGTTAGTGTCTCCTTTTATTTTCTTTTTATTTTTTTGTTGTTTGGACCTTACCTCATCTCATCCAGTGGTAGAAAAGGAGCAATATATGATAATAATGATGATGATGAATAATTCTTTCAGGTCTTTCATTGTCAGGGTTTGCTGTTCGGATAATATTTAACGAAGTTCTTCCCTGCAGTGATGTATGGAAAGAAACTCATATATGAATTCAGCATAGCCACATTCTGGTCATCCGAAATATTACCCTCATTCTGTACCTTACAATTTGTGCTCTCCATTCTGCCAAGTGAGGTTGTACTTCATCGTTATTCCTAGAGTAGTTCCCCCCCTCTCTCTCTCTCTCTCTCTCTTTCTCTTTTTTGTTAATGCGTCCGACTCTGGGGATAGGCATTAACATTTTTTTTTTTTTTTTTGAGGCACAACATTCCTCTTAGGCATCATACACCCCCATATATCATCACTTCGGCGCTAACATTCACCGTCCATAATATATATATCCTAGGGCTGTCGCATGGAGAATTTGTGTATTGGAATTAACGTAAGTATTTTTACGAACCTGTCGGCTGGGCTTACAGTAGATCAATAATATCTACTTTTAACGAAATGGAACCCTTTATACTTTTCCCTGTCCCAGCTGAGAATCTAAATAGCGGTCACATGGATAACAGAACACGTCTCTACTGACTCGACCACCGCCTTCCCCAGTTTCTTTCATGTTTTACTCCGTTTTATTTTATTTATCTATTTAATTTTATGTTTAGAAGGATCAGGCGTTTTGTAGTGAAGGAATAACGAAGGAAATAGCTAACTTGTATGGGTGCTTAAATCGTCTGAAGGAAAGAAGAATTGACTGAAACTGACGGTCTGTGGCAGAAGGAGGAAATTAGCCCTTATGGACGGGACTACCCCTGGTTTCAAAGCCAGCTAAGCCAGGTGATTATATTCTACTGCGAATGAGTATACGAACCCCAGTGTGAAAAAGTTGCGTAATTAAAACCCTCTTACAATACGAGCATCTTTAATTTTCTATTCCGCCTAATTCCAGACGATTAAAACTGTACTGAGACTGAATCAAAGCAGCTTCTGAGTGTTAAAGCTCGCCCGTTTTCTTATCCCCACTGCCACAACTATAGGGGCCTTTCAAAGTCTGCGTATCGTTTTTCCTCACAAAATTTATACCTCCGCACCCGCTGTAAAACTTTAACAACAATCCAACCCACCAAAAATATTACGTATCATGTCTGAACCTCCCCTCCCTTCCCCACACTCATCGACAGCTGATAAAATATGAATGACCCTAAAAACCGAATATTTATTTTATTCGTTGGGAATTTCTACAGAGCAAATGTTGGAAAAATGAACGATGTGGTGGTCACATTCATTGTGTACGCCTTTAGTGACGTTAGTAACAGATTCGTCGTGTTTTGTGCGAGGGAGAAGTATCAACACAATCATTACCTCCATTAGTACAGAACATAGATATTTTTAAATGTTTAAAGTAGGTTTTGCACTGTGGCCTTTGATAAGCCGATATATTTCACAGCAATGTAAACGTTACATGTTTATTTTTTAGGCTTTATATTGTACTGTTACCTCTGACATCACGCACTCCTTAATAACACATCAGAACACCCGGTTTTGTATCCTTACCCCCTTTGCGTTACGTAATCTTTAAATGGCTCCACCTCCACAGAAGACACCGCCTCACGAACATGGGGCAACAACACAGCCAGACCCTTACTCACAACCACCATTATTCAGAATTTCAATACTCTGTTTTTGTGAAATGCTAGACCCCAGAATCTGCTCTGTTCCAAAATTTTATCACAGCTTTTTTCAGTGATATGTGATTACTTTTCTGTGCTGGAAAATTTGTTAACAGAATTTCTGGGTGATAGCTGATCGCTCTGTGTTTTGTGGTTATAAATTGATTGCGTCATTTTCCTTTTATGCCTGTAACCTTCCTGTTGGGTGATCCAATATTTCTTAATTATTTTATCAATTTAGTTAACGACCGAGTGTTTTTTACTGATAGTTTAGTGACTTGATTGTGATAAGATAATTTAAGCATACCTTTTCATTATATTAGACGGGAACTAACACCTATCCTGGTCAGCTGCACACTCTGGTTTTGTAAATGTTCCCTCAGCCCTCTCCTTATCGCCAAAAGTAATGACGTTGTTCTGCTTGAGAAGGGGATCATCAGCCTGTAGGACACTGGATTTAAGTCCAGATGAACCTGAGGCAGCATCAGCAACAACATACGTGACTGAAGTTGTCTTTGCTGTTAGGTAATTGAATGTCTGGCACAAACTTTTACTTGTCATGTTTTTTATATATCTAAAGTGAAATTCAGTGTGTACTTTCACCTAATGTTCAAGCATTTGTTCTTAATAATTCTAAGGGGTTATTTTGGTGTAATTTTACGTGTTTTTCATACTGGTGTAAAGATGTTATTACCACCACCACCATCCAATATGGAAGAGGTTATGTATTCACCTGTTTGTCCGTCTATCTGTCTGTTTGTTTGTCCACAAGACATTTCAAAAAGTTACCGATGGATTTCAATGAACGTTTGTTGATACGTAGGTGATGGGCCAAGGAAGTGTTGTTTAAATTTTGGTGATGATCTAACTTCGAATCCCTGTTCATGATTTTTTTTTCCACAAGATATCTCAAAAATTTATAGATGGATAATAATTAACTTTCTAGATATATGGGGCATGGGCCAAGGATGGGCTGGTTAAATTTTTATAGAAATCTAAGTTATCTGGTTTAGGCGTTGGCGGAGGTATGCGTTCTCGGAGTGCTATCTTCTTGTTATTTCCGCATGTCTCTTGTAGGCAGAGAGACAGATTAACACATATACTGTAGATATATATGTATAAGTCATAAAAAGTAAATACAACTGTTCTAATTATAGACATGTGTGTTAATAGATGTATTGCACTCTTGTGAATCAGCTTATAAAATAGTTTTCTGGACTGTGAAAACATTATTCGAGAGCTGGTTTTCTTTTTGAGGTTTCCCTGTTGCCCACTTCAAACAAATATTAATACCAAGCAAATTTTTCTTCAGCAGACCCATACTCCCTGTAATATTCCCTTAGTTGATGTTTTCAGCATTCCTTCAACGTGTAAATAATAGCTCATGGTGTACTATTTGTCAATGTGTAAAAAACTCCCAGCCAATATTTTTGAGCTTAACGTCTCCCAAGGTCTGTCCGCTTTAGCCTCTTCTTCTGTTATCGCCACGTTATCTCATCTCGTATTTTCACTTTGCCTTCCTTTTATATATTTACGGGTAAGTCTCAACACCACAGAGCTACTGAATAGTACAGTACGTCCTCCGTTTCTTTCTTACATTATTATTATTATTATTATTATTATTTTTGTTAGCCTTGCGTCATTCTCATATTTAGTCGTCAGTTCCTTTCAGACTTGCACAGTTGTTCCTTAAGCCAACATTCCGAGACTCCTATTTAAGTTTATTATATTTTGGCGTTTTAAAGAGATTTACGGGGTGAGGCGTCTTATAAACTGGCAAATTTTGATATCCTATTTTTTGCATGGTCATTAATCATCATGGCAGTTTGCACAGGAAAATGTTAATGTACTACCCTGTGGAAACTAATTTGCATTTCCTTGGGAAGATTCTGAATTTTCAGTTGCATGGCTACTGAGGCATGGAGGGCATACACCCCCACACAAATCGCTGACGACCCCCAGACGTGATTTTTGTCCGGGTTTTATTGGTCATCCAGTCATATGGGCAACGTCGGATCGGGTACCTCGAGAAAATACTGAGCAAAGTCGCACCTTCGTCATCCCCACAAACAAAGTAAGGTATGGTAAGATAACGTTAAGTTAGAACAAAGTTGGTTAGGTGTAAGTTGGTTAGATATCATAACATGGCTTTCCTCATGATTTTTTGGTTTTATTAGCCGAGTTGTTATTCCACTTCGTTTCTCACGAAGCGGAATCTTAAGTTAGGTCATGTCCGTCCGTCCGTCCGTCCGTTCGTCCGTTCCACGTTGTATCTCAAAAACCATGGTTGTAAATTTTTTCATATTTTGTATGCCTGTAGGGCCATATAGGAGGTAGATGCCCGTCTTCTCGACATTTTGAAAAAAAAAAAAATCAAGATGTCCGACTAATGACCAGTTTTCTATTTTTGAAACTTTAAATCCTTTCTATCTCGTTTAACAGATAGGTTTAATGATTATAACGAAGCTGAATATAGTCTCGCTGGGACTTGTTTCTTCTATTCCAGAGTGAAGGTGCGATGTTGCCAAATCACTTCTCGATGAACTCGCTCCATCGGTGCCAATATGACTAGATGACTAAGTGTACCCGGGGAAAAAAAAGAATTATTAAACTAGTCTGAGCCACACAGGAAATTATACTGTAAGCAAATGTAAAGTATTTTCTATGCAGTGTAGATTAATGGTAAGATTTATGTATTATGATGAAGTATTCTCTGTTTAGTACAGGTTGTGTTCTATTTGTGGCGTTTAATAGTCCTGATTAGTACTGAAAACCTTGACATTTTTAATACCTGTTACGTAATGATAATTCTGAGTAAGTAACATATACTCTGATATTTTCATCTCTCAAACATGCCTAGCAGCAAACCGGTATCTAATCTTTTATCGCAGCCTTGCAGATTTATGAATTTCAATAATTTTCAGACGTGTTTTATACTGCAGTGTCAATCGTAATCTTAACAGCATTCATTGGTAAGTGTACTAAGTTTTTTTGAAAAGTTTCACGAGATATTTTGGTGAGCAGTATGTGTGTGTGTGTGCACAGAGAGAGAGAGAGAGAGAGAGAGAGAGAGAGAGAGAGAGAGAGAGAGAGAGAGACACACACACACACACACACACACACACACACACACACACACACACACAATACTGCCCCGTCCATATCGACTTAACCCCTCCCCCCCGCACACACACACTGTTAGTTATGTCACTGGCATTTTTTTTTTCATGTCGAGAGAGTTCCCTGGAAATGAAAAGGCAAATGAAGGCTACACAGTGCCCCATAATTTTAAGTTTATCCTTAATTGCATAAAAACGTCTGGCATTATCAACAATACAATACAATAATAACTCTTGGTAAAGGAGTTAATTCCTGTAGTATTTCCCTTAACAGATGAATTTCAGTTCACTATAGTGTTTACAGTCATCCACTTACCCGATGTAGTGCTGCCTACTTCTTCCTTCACGTTTATCATTCTGTTTCTTAGTCTGCCCTCCTATATTCCTACCCTTCATTACTCTTCTTTCCAGAGGTGGCACTACGCTGAGCGACAAGCCGAATGGTTCCCTGTAGCCCATGAAGCCATTTACAGCGCTGGATGGTAACCATATAACGAGATAACGGGCTGGACTAGACCCTGCTGTGTTGCCTTAGTAAGCTGGGTGGAGCGCCGCAAATGGGAATATCAGTTCACTGCACGAAATGGTCCAGCAGGGGCGGTTGCTTGCTTGCGGTTGATGGGTCTGCTCGGGCAGAGAGACTGGGGTTGATCAACAACAGCAAATCTTTTCCAGATCTTTTAATCATTTCGCGAAGCGTGGGTGCATTTGTGTACCTCATTTTGCATAACCTAGGCAATTTTTACAACTTGAGGGATATATTAGGAGAAAGAGATAGTCAAGACATACCTTAGTTCAGTGTCTGCTTGAATGACTTTCAGCAAAAAACAACTCTTTGGTGGCAGCCTCAGTAAAATAGCTGGGAGAATCGACACCGCCTGAAAGGGTTAAGCGTTTTCCTTCCGTAAAGTTCACACATTCTTTGCTGCGTTTTTGCACCATTTTCGCCTACGTTTGTTTGTATTTTTTTTTCCCTGATTCATCCAATTTTATGCTGAGTTTTACGGTGTGGTGTATACATTCCACCTGTTTTACAATATCAGCTCCATTCATCCCTACCTGTTATTTCCCCCTTTTCTTTCTTATTGTCCTCTTCTTGATAAACCTGTAGTTAAATGTTGTCCGGACCTTTTTGGAGAAAATATTCCCTTGATTAACTCATCATGCAACTATACATCTAGAAGCAGTGGGTGAGGAGTGACGACACATTATAAAGGTAACATTTAACTATTTAGTTTCATAACACGAACTGTGTATTATATTCTAGTCAACGTCAAGCAATATTACCGAGCTGTAAAAAACTCACGACAGCAGACTGGCTTCAAAAATCCTGGTGGAGATACAGCCTAAGCATTAAGAACTTTGTATTTTCCCCAGCTAACGCCAGTCGACTTTATTCAACCCAGAGAAGCCCATCGCAACGAAGAGTTAAAGCCAGAGTATTACTGATCAGATAGTGTTAAAATGGTTATGAAAATATTAGCAAATCATTCATTAAAAAAAACAATTTGCGATAGCCTCAAATGACGACCGTATCCCATACTATATAACCACTTTTTTCTCTGGATACGATGAACTTTGAAATAATTCGCAACACTGAACATGTTTTCATCTGGTAGTTTTGGGTATTAAGAAATCTTGACTTGTGTGTCGTATTGTATCACACCACAAAGATGCAGATAGTTTTGCTTTTATTTATTATTATTATTATTATTTTTTTTTTTGGGGGGGGGGTCTACTTCTTGCCCTCCTTCCCTCTCACCCCACTAACTTACCCCCTTTACACTCAGCCCTCTGTCAAGCCCTATTTCTCCTCCTTCCCTCGCATCATCATCACTGTCATTCTTACCTTTCCTCTTCCCGCATCATCCAGTTCACGGAAAATACAGTTATGAGATCTGTGATATTTCTGAAATAATCTTTAAACTTTTAACCTGTCACGCATCTCCTTGAATAACTCTTACAGTACGAATAGTCTCCCATATTTTGAATCCCAATGCTACAGTCTGCTGATTAAAATTTTGGCACTGACAGTTTTATCGGCATTTTCTGACTACTGTATATAAGGTTAGTTTCCTTTTTACTTGCTCTGCATTTCGTACACCTTGTTTTCTAAGCAATATTTACCCAGTTTCTCTGTTTTCCCAGTTTTCAAGCAATGTATCTGTTAAGCCGTTCAGCTGAGAAGTACACTTTTCTCTACATTTTGGGTGCAGTCTCTTTTCTGCCAGCGCTGTCTCTTTCCTGCCCCAAATTGCCCTGCCTAGCCTGGCCAGCATCCGTGCCGGCTAGAACGGTCTTTGCCTCGCCCCGTATCGGAAACCCATTACCCGATTTATGAGGGGAAAACACGTTCATACCCGATTTGGTTCCTTCTCTTTATCGGGAGGTGGTGGGGGAGTTCACGGGGATAAAATTCGAGCTTGGAACTGGGGGAATGGGTTTTTTTAGGGTGAAACTGGCATATATTACGCAAGTGCAAGTGTGTAATGATTTCATAGTAGCACAGATTATTGGTTCACTGTCGATCCGATGCCATCTGGAATTATGCGACCATGAGAAATGCACAGCCTGTTAATGCTGGCATGTATTGTACTATATTACATCATCCTCTATATGTTATACGTGTTACAGGTAGTATATATCTGACATGTCATTCATTTTCCACTTGGGTTGCCAACGTGTGAGTGGACAAACCGCATTTCTATCTGTTCTTCAGTCAATGTGCCACAGCTAAATTGTTTAACACATTCTGTATCAATAGTTTCTCGCGTACATACGGTTACCTGTCTTATTAAAAACAACTTCGGTTTGCAGGTACAACTCTTTCAAAATCCAAGTAGGTTTCCAAATGTTGTTGACATGAAGGAATGAGGGTTTGAGACAAAACTAAGGATAGCACTGGTTATCAGAATTACAGTGGAAGGAAAATTTATGGAAACTTTATTACTGCAAATGGAAATGAAGGGATTCCTGTACATGATCTGGAGGATGCTATTCCGATAGTTTGGGTAACTAAGGATGGGCTAAAATTGGTGGCGAAATTTGAGTTAGGATTTAGAGTTAGTCCAGGAAGCAGGATGATTATGACGTAAATATTAAATTGTGAATCTGATGAATGAAGAGGAACTCCTTAACGGTGGAAGTTATAAAATGCAGTTGAAGGAGAAGAGTAGTGAATGTTTATGAGAAATACAAAGACTGCAACACTCACGAACCTAATATCAGTCTCAAGGGGCTGAACCTTTGGCCTTGCTCTGTGCGTGTTGCTAAATTCCAGTACTTCATTGTAGCCTAAACTACAACACATCCACCAAGTTTGGGGTAAATCGGATTAAACTCTGAGGCGATCTTGCCCGGTAGCTTTGACCTTTGACTTTGTATTCTCAGTACTTGAATTTCTCTATCCTTGGCTGACCCCTAAGCCTTCTACCGAGTTTAGTACAAATCGAATGAAAACTTCTCGAACTACACGGCAGTACATTTGGCCATGTGGAGAAGATGGAGAGTGAGAGATTGACGAGAAGAGTGTATGTGAGTGAGATGAAGGAAGGGAGAGGGAGGGGGAGGCCAAGGATGAGATGAAGGGGTGGAGTGGAGAGGTATGTGAGAGAGGGGAGTGTGAGCTGGGAGCAGGGCAGTGAAATGGCGGGGGACAGGGCGACAAGGAGGCGATCTGTTTGATGCCACCCCTCGCGGGATTAAGGCGTCTGGCAATAGACAGATAATTAGATAGAATATTTGACCATGTCCTGCAACCTTGACTGATTGGCTCTTCTCAAAATCAAATCAGCTAATCGTTTTCGGCCTTCAGAGAGTCTCAGCAAGGTTGGTCAGAGTAAGATTAAAAGTGAACTGATCTTCCCCTGTGACGTCTCCTTTAGCCAACCTTCAGCATTTCCACCAACTTTGTTCCAAACCTGATACAGATTGTTAGAGCTATACATCTCTGTCTGTCTGTCTCTGTCTGTCTGCCTCTCTCTCTCTCTCTCACACACACACACACACACACACACACAGAAAATACACCTCCTAAATTCTGCGCTCGGGTGTTAAAAAAAAGAATGGAGGGAGAAGGGCTGTGACTATGCAAATGGCCATGTATTCACTCTTAGGTTATTTGGTTATATGGCTGCCACCCTTCGTTACAAATGCTTTCCTCTTTTACGGGAAACCATTACGCTTATTACATAGTTTAGAGTCATATGAAGTGGAAAAAGTGACGTGAAATTTTGAATAAGTAGCTTGGGAAGTTACAAGGAGTTCCATATCAGGTGAGTGGATGGCGGTTTTCACCATCTACGATCGACAGTTCATGGTAAATTGGTTAATGGAAAATTTTTAACCTTATTCCAATGATTCAGGTGATAATAACTCATCGTATTGAAGGTAAATGAAGGATTCCCCGAGCAACTAAACAGGATGCGTATTTTATTTTAAACTGAAAAGACTGACCATTGAATATCACTAAAAATGAGCAAGAACAAGGTGGCATAGAGAGAGAGAAGGAGAAAGTAGTCTATGGCAGAATGCATAGCAGCCTCTAAAGATCATTTTCTTAAAAATATGGTCAAGTCTAAGCGAGGTCGTGGCAATGTAGAGGTCTGTACCATGTATCAAGCAAGCCCGCAAGCTGTAGGCATTGGTGAAAGCTGCTGGATATGTCAATTAAAAGTTTTGTGGCCACTGTTGCAATGAATTAGGCAAAGTTAGACAGCCTTGGCCATACACTACGGACACCTATTACTTTACACGTAACAAATTTAACCAGATGATGACAAAACCTCTTTAATCACTGAAACCGTAGCGTTATCAGTGGGAATAATCATCACTCACTCTGGGGATGGAGGGTAGTGATAGGGCCAGGGGGTGGGAGGAGGAAGCGGGCAGTAAGAGAGAAGGGGAAATAGAAGGAGGGTTAGTGTGTGAGAGGCGATGGGAAGTTTTATGTACTGACGTAATTATCTTAAACCATTTACAGTTGCATATCCCCATGAAAGAGTTTGACATTTTTAGTGACAAGTGTCCATGCTGTATCAAGGACGAAATTCGGCACGCATCTAGAGTGATAATGATAAACACGTCTCGAGCAGTGTCGAAGTTTGTCTGTGAAAACACTTATGTAAATAAAAGGAAACCCAGAGCCAGAAGTGTATGGAAGAGTGCAGGCTTCTTAGTCCTGCGTTCCCCCTTATATAGTTTATCATATAATTTTTGTCCTTATGGAACAGAGTTACAAAATCAGCACGCGCCAGAAAGAATTAAAACCAAAATTTTCAAGGATTTATCACTGTGTTACGTAAAAACTAACTTCCTTTACCAAGGTGCAGTTTCATGAACAGTGTTATGCAACAGGTGTCTATTGTGTATGACCTTCATTTATTTATTCATGGCATTATTGGCCATTCAAGACACATCTAAAGGCCTCCAACAACGTCTACAGCTTGCTCTTTTTTGCCGCTGATTCATGGTGTAATGCCACGATTTCGCATGGAACGTAATCTTTGGAGGCTATAATATACAGGGCAACACCTCGGTCGCATGGGGTCATATAACAAACTAAGACTGGGTGGGACTTAGCAAAAACCGATGGCCTGCCTTAACGGACCTTCAGTACTATTACGTATTCTTTGTCACATTCTTTTTACCACCAAACGACTTTATTGACCTTAAAAGAAACTCTCTGAGGTAGAGGGGTTAGATGATAGAATTACTGTATATCTTTAATAACTTCTTCAGTACAAGAGATCCCTCTTTCTGCTGAATGCTTTGTATATGCCATAGCAAGAAAAATACAGAAAGTAATCGCAGCAAGGGAATGAAATGAGAAACTACGTGAGCTGAGAGTGACGGTGTGAGCCTGTTGGTTCATGAGAGGCAGCAGCGGAAATTTAGTGACGCTTTCATTCTCATCCAGAAAAAACCTCCAGTAATGGGCAGTTAGGGGTAATATATCTAAGCCATTAAACGGAATTTACCCTCTACTTTTACTACATAAATGTACGTGCCAGTCTTGCTGCAGAGGAAGTGAGAAAGCTTGCAGAATTATGGGATGCGTGAGTAGAAAATAAGAAACGATAGAGAGACAGACATATAAATAAATAAATAAATATAAACAGCAAGATCATATCCTATATTATAGTTCGTCTGTCTCATCAAGGAGGATATTTTCGTCATTTAGCAGCTTACTTCTCGTATCTCAGCGGTAAAATTACACAATTTACATCCTTCACATAACTATTATTGGTGACTAGCGCCATATTCTAGCGTGAATATGTCGTGCTACAGCTCAGCATTCAGAAAGCAGAAATGTCAGTTTGAGACCAAGCTAATGAAGACGGAATATAGTCGCCGGTTACTCACGAAAACCTTATCTACCCAGTGAAAGCTGTTCAGCCACTTCAGTCGGTCCGAGGCAGTTAATAATTTACATATAACCATACTTTGGCGTTTGCAAACCATTCTAAAATTAATACTGGAGTTGTCTGCATGTAATCGTGCAGATGAAAAGTAAGTCAGTTATACATAATTACAGGACAGACCACGAACCAAGGTAAATAGGTATTACGAAAGGGATACAGATGAGACGAGGAGGGTATGTGTTTTGAAGAAGAAAGGGCAAGAGCGCAGTGACAAGTCCAACCACGACAATTCTTGAACTCTGAACTGGAGGATAAGAGACGTATTCCTGGCCTTTTCGAGTAAATGAAACGAATCGATAATAATAATGGGGAAAAAGCGGAGGCAGGATAGGTGAGGTTGGAGGAAAGATAATATTCTTGAAAGTCATAAATATATAGTCAGTTTTCTATGGTTGCTAGGATTTTTTTTCCTTCCTTTTGAGCAGGAACGACAAGGAAAGCATCAGAGTCGTACCATACTACACTCTTTTTACTATAACTTGGCCTAAAATTACGATGTCTCAAACTTGAATACTCAGTTGTAACAATGGATTCACATTGGAATATGATGCTAGTCACGAAGAAGTGCTATGGAATGTATGGTGAGGCACAGCATTGTCATATTCTGTCACTGAGCGGCGGGGAAAAAAGCCGCAGAAGGGGGAAAACTTGGGCGATGTTAATGTGAAAGTACAACTCGTATAGTCAGGACGGTGGTTTACAGATTAGCAAAGTATCATTCTCGTTCCATTTCTAATCTGCCTATCGGGAAGGACAAAAGAGATTACGGGATTCTTCTCAAATTTCTTTTTCTTTCTAAAATAAGAAAAAAAAAATCTAGGTTATTGAGAGGTAATCATAAAGGTTTTAGCTGGTATAGCAACGGGTAAAAGGTAGCCGGAGATTATGGGTCGAAAATGAGTGACAATCTGACAGGGTGTAACAGGTTGGGAGGGTGTGACAGGCTGGCGAGAGGTGACAGGCTGGCGAGAGGTGACAGGCTGGCTAGGGGTGACAGGCTGGCGAGAGGTGACAGGCTGGCGAGGGGTGACAGGCTGGCGAGGGGTGACAGGCTGGCGAGAGGTGACAGGCTAGCTACGATGCCAGGCTGGCTGGGGTGATATGTTATCTAGGATGTAGACTGGCTGAGACAATAGGCTGGTAGGTCATGACAGAATGGCTAAAGTGACAGACAGAAAGTGGTTACGTACAGGATTACAGAGTCGTGGTACAGGGGTGGGGTAGTACAAGGTTACAATGTTGGGATAAAGGGTGACATATGGTGTAGTGGATAACAGGGGTTGGGTACAGGGTGGCATAGGAGGGATACAGGATTATATGGGAGATGTACAAGGTTACAGAGGTGGGGTACAGTGGCTGACCATGCTGAGAGAGGAGAGAATGAATGAATGAATGAATGGAAATTGACTTGGCGGCTCGACAGCAAGGGTCATATGCCGCCGAACACAAAAACTGTAAAAAAGTCAGCATAATGTCAATATATATAATAATAAGAATAAAAGGCAAAGAGAAAATCGATGCTTTAAACAAACTGGCTATATATAAGAGACATAATAAAATACAAAAAAAACGAGAGAGGAGAGAACTGAGCTACCGACCCTAGACTCTGATGATGCTTCTGTTAAGTTATACTTAATAGTGCTTATCAATTGCAAAAAGGTCAGTTAAGGCAGAAAACCACCATGGACTTTAAATGAAAGGAGGGGAGATTCTTTGACATTCACCTCCTTTCTCGATTTGTTTTGCTTTAGAAGTGCACACGGAGAGTGCTCTCTCCATGGTGGAAGAAGGAAGATTAGAGAAGATGTTGCGCCCATTCCATTCCCCAAGCTCATACTTCATTACCTGCAGCCTGCTGGTGCCGTCACTCTCGCAGGACAAGGTAGGGTTGGTTAAACTGTTGCTGTCGGAGGTAGGTTTGTCAAAACCACAGCTTCAGTGGACATAGGACAATGTGAAACCACGTCTGCTAGTCTTACCGAAATTTTACCCTTTGGGGATGAAGAAAAACTGACTGCTTGGTTGTGCTGCTGGTAGACTCGTAAACAGCTGGCAGTATTGGGTCCGGGTCCATGAGTTTATTCTTTTCCCGTCCCAGGGAATTACGGAGGGGCACTTTCCCTTTGCAGCGCCGCAACAGTGGTTGAACAGCTAAGGCATATAGCAGAGAGCCAGATGGAAGAGTGAAAAATGTATATTTTGCAAGGTCAGAACGAAAGAATTTAAAGACAATAATTCAGAGTGAGGAAGTTACGGGCATCCTTTGTCTTGCTGTAAATTAGCATAGGTTGCTATTACTGATGACCATAAAATATTGTGGAGGCACATTAACCAGAAAAAAAAAACAGTGACTTTCATGGCTGGATGAAAGTTCAGCAAAGTGTGGGTAATTCGGCACTGACTCTCATTACAAGAGAAGCTATACCCATTCTATAGCTAATCAATTGCAAAGACTGCAATAGATACTGTATTCACTTGTGGAGTGACAGTACGATACCTCAACGCGTTTCTTATTTTGTGACGCTGACACTTTAAAAAACTAAACCTGAAGCTGTCGTCAAACCAATTTCCTCACAGGCATTTAGTTACTCCCTGGGATGTAAGCAAAAAAGATCCCGAATGATATTTAGGTTACGTCTCACACTCTTGCTGCTTTCCTTCCGTACCTTTACGCTACTACGCTACGTACCAATCTCGTGTATCGTCGGGCAGAATAAGTGAAACATCATATACCGTAATGAATGTGATAATCCCTTATTTCTGACATCCTATCACTGAATAACATGTAGTAGCATTAATTCCAAGAAGACACACCCAGAACGGGGTTGGTGTAGTCAACAACAGCAAGACTGGTAAAGAAATAGGACCAAAACCTCGGCCCAAAGTCTGAAACATCATTCTAACCTCTGTGATCCCGTAGAGGCCTGGACAGTGGCATCTCTCACCAGGTGCTCCAGCGGGGACAAGCAGCTGAAGTATCTCGTGCTATGAAGAGGGAAAACGACAACGCCTACCCCTAAGGCCCAGAGGTTAAGCCAACGGGTCACTCAGCCCACTGGACAAGACATGTGGGGTGGCCTGGGTAGTCGCCGACCGTGAAGCAGATAGCACTGGGTTACATGGTGCCAGTAGCAGGTCAGTATTTGATCTAACGAGAGAGAGAGAGAGAGAGAGAGAGAGAGAGAGAGAAAATTATATCTGATTCGTATTGAGGTTTGATGGAGGGGCAGTGATATTTGAAGCTCACCACTTCCACACATTCTTTCCTT
>JAGKTI010017000.1:0-18895 GCA_018397915.1 Birgus latro | reverse complement strand
GGATCTAAGAATGAATATCTGGTCTACACAACCTCTTCCCTTCCTAAAACCTCCTTGTTCTTCTCCAACTAATTCCTCAGTAATTTCCCTAACTCTGTCAATAAGTATCCTACCATATATTTTTCCTATTACACTGAGAAGGCAAATGCCCCTATGGTTACCACACACTGCTTTTTCCCCTTTTCCTTTGTACAGAGGAATAATTATACCTGACTTCCAATCCTCTGGGACTCTACCCTCCTCCCAAGCCAATCTGCACACCTTCCACATCCATTCTATTACTATCTCTCCCCCATGCTTCAGCATTTCACCACACTACAGTTACTTTTTTTAACAGTTACTCAGTGTCTATATGTTTGTGTATCTTGCAAATATGTAATACTTACTTCAGTAATCTGCTTTTTAAAGTAATCCAATATCTGGTAGTTTCTCTGTCTTGCTCTTTAAAGTAACCCAGTATCTTGATGTCTGTGTGTCTTTCATATTACTTCAGTTACTTGTTCTTTAAAGTAACCAAGTATCCATATGTTTGTGTATTTTGCTCTTTAAAGTAACACAGCGTCCAGATATTTGTAGTTATATCTTAAACACGTAACACTTACTTCAGTGACTCTTTAAAGTAACCAGTGTCCAGCTGTTTGTGTGTCTTGCATATAATACTTCACTGACTTATTAAAGTAACCTGGTAGCTAGATGTCTATGTTGCATATACTGCTTAGGTACTTCACTGACGATGTCTGTGTATCTTGCATTATAACTTGCTTCTGTGACTTGCTTCTTGCACCATGATTATAAACCCAGTGTTTTGATACTGTATTTGTTCTTTACAGTATCTTCTATTACAGTATCTTATATTTGCTTGCAGTGGACAGGCTAGCTACTTTAGGGCTGGATTTATATGGTAATCCATTGCTTTTTTCCCTTCTTTCTAGTGCTTGCTTTAGGGATTTGTCCCTAACAGGAAACATTAATCAAGTACTGATGGGTGTACCATCTTTATCACTGGATCCTGTTTAGCATTACAGCGTCAGTGCTGTTATATTCTGTGTGTAATTTCACATTAGGTACCTACTAATTACACTAAACTACTGCTGACCACAATGTCCTTGATGCTGGAATGCGGTGTTGAAATTTTTATTTTGTTTATCTTTTCACATGTGCTTTGCTTTTTGCCGATTTCATTAAGCTAATGTAGTTGAAGCCTATCATTGTTTTACACCTGCATTATTAACAGGTTTGTTCACCTGATAAAGTTCACTTCACATAACTGGCTTGATCTCTTTTGTTCAAGTTTCCTTCCCCGCTGCCCCTCTTCACCTAGCAGTACAATTGAGGACCTGAAAGTAACTAACTGATGTGGGTTTATAGGGAAAGACTGCGATTTAACAAAAGCTGTCTACTTCAATGATCCTCGTGCAGTTAACACGATATAAATCTCAGTCGCCTTCTTTTCTCTTTGTACTTGTAGAAAAAAACCAAAAAAAAACAAGAAGATCCATGCTCAGATGGGCAATAGAATGTCAGTAAACTGCTACCTTGGCCCTGAGCACGACAAACTGATTTCAGTGATAGAAAATTATATACCAGTAGTTCATCACTGGCAACAACATCCAATACAAGGCTGTGGGCTGAACACGATATATAATAAGAGATTATGGGGGAAAAAAATATGAAACAACTCAACAGGGCACAGGAGCAACTTAGAGAGCCAAAAAAATATACAGAAATACTCACAGGTACGTCAAGCAATCCAAAGCATATCAAAACGAGCATTCAGAGAGCATATACCCCATCACCGCCAAAGCACCGCCACCACCAGTCTCTCTCTCTCTCTCTCTCTGACCTTTGACATTTTTCGACCCCAGATCAATCCCCTGGTCGATGGTTCTCACGTATTATTCCAAATCTGGTGCAATGCCATCCAAAAACAATCCTTCCATGGCGAAACGAACAGCATCCTCTAATTTTATTGTACAACTCCTTAATACATTGAGTTTTGTTTCACCTCTGGCCACCATGTTATAGAAAATATTTACAAACCCTGCAGATTCACGACCAAAGAGTTGAAAAAATCTCTAAATCTCCCAAAAAACCATGTGATGCAATGAATGTCTACAATTGCAACTGTTTTTGAATATGGTAAATGCAGACGACGAGATGATATAATTTGACAAGTAGATCTGGGTTTGTATGAAGGACAACAAGAGAGACGAATGTATCATTATTTTACGATTAATTCCACTGAGGACGAAGAGAGTACATGGCATATTTCCTATGCCACTCGTTCCGTGATGTGAGACTATTTTTCTTTTTAACCGTTTATAAACAGAGGAAGGAAAAACACTTTTTTTTTTTTAAAATCGATAAAGACCATCGTTTGTTAATTGCTGTTGTACATAACAGTGTTAAGTCCAAGTCCCACACTGCCACAGGCTCCAGTAGCAGTAGTTCAGTGTAGGAAGGACGTCATCCAGTGAATTTTTTTTCTTAGGGTCAGTCTTTCGGTGAACACAGCAGATCCTTACACATGATCAGCTCAGGCGTAATAACACAGGCATCTCTAGTTCCTTGTCTACTGTCTGCTTCACAACTCCAGAGGTACACTGACTTCACAAGGCCACAAGTCTAACTAAACTGAAACATCTCTATTCTCTCCCCCATCCTTTCATAATCTTCCCTGCTTCTCCAACATTACAGATCGTGCTGGTACCTGCTCCTAGCAACAAGAGTTACCAAATAGGAGACATCCAAAATATTCATGAGTTCCCTTACATTATATAACACTCTAAGTTCTTTAACAAACAAACCAAAATTCAATTACATAATTTAACAATCACCTAAATAAAGCATTATAGATAAAATAAAAAAAGAGAATAAGAGTGAATGCTTAACTTTACAAAGTACCTCCACTCACAGCAGTAAGATAACTGGCAACTCTGACTCGTAATGGAAAATGCGAGAATCTTCGGGAATTCTCCAGCACTTCCTAACTAGCAATCCAGAACCCCCTCCCGAGTCCTTTCGTCGTCCTGACAAAGCTACACAAGACTTACAAAGATAATCCTTAATCCTTAAGAAACATCAAATTATACACAAAATAATCCTTCAACTTATCAGGTCTCCTACGCCTCTTCTGACGACGTCCCTGCTCCTCCACACAGTCCACTCCTCCTGGAATGACATGGTCCTCTTACTGGTTCATTTCTTCCCTAGGGAAACTGTCACCATCCTCTCGTGCTTCATCTCCTTTGTCCTCAACATCATCAGCAACGGGTGTGTACAGTTCCTCAGAAACGTCTCAGCTGTACTGCCCTGGCCCATGGTACTGCCATAGACGATTTACGTGTACCACCTTTGGCCGAGACTTCCTGCCTCCCCGAATACGGTACGTTACATCTGACAGGCGGTCCATCACAGTGTAGGACCCATCCCACGGGCTCTGCAGCTTCGGTGACTGTCCCTTCTTCCGTTGAGGATTGTATGACCAAACTTTGTTACCATCTTTGAAGCTCACCTCACTGGCCTTGGCATCATACTTGCGCTTCATCACTTCACCTGAAAACCCTGAACTTCTCGGACTTGATGACGTACCTCGGTCAGTCTTTCCTGAAGATGCCTCGCATAGCTGGAGGCGTCTATAGGCAGCTCTTCACCAGGTGGTCTTCACATTAACAGAATAAATGGCAGTCATAATTCGCGGCCTTGCATCAGTTTTGCAGGGGTGTAGCCGGTAGGCTCATGGGGTGCAGACCGATATGCCATGAGCAATGCAGGTGATTTCTGGTCCTATTCCATCTGTCCCTCTACACAGGTACAGTAAAATTTCTCCACCATCCCGTCTGACTGTGGCCTTAGTGGGGTCGTCCGGGTCTTCCTAATCCCCAGTAATTTACAGCACTCACGGAACACAGCAGACTCAAAGTTTCTACCCTGCTCTGAATGTAGCTCTTGTGGCATCCCAAAATGACAGAAGAACTGGTCAACCAACACGTGAGCAATAGTTGTGGCTTCTTGATCGGGGATGGCATAGGCTTCTGGCCAATATGTGAACTAGTCCATGGGAACACATAGATACCGGTTTCCTCTTTCAGTGAGTGACAGAGTTCCAGCAATGTCCACTGCAACTCTATCCATTGATGCACCTACTTGATACAGCTGAAGAGGGACACAACCATGTTTCTTGGGTCCCTTCTTGGCACAGTATACTTCACAGGCCGGACACCACTCTTCAACATCCTGACGTATGCCAGTCCAGTAGAACCTCTGCCACAGCCAACTGAAAGTTTTCTTCATTCCCAGATGCCCACTAGTGATCCGGTTATGAGACTCTTCTAAGACCTCACACCTCATTTTCTTAGGAACCACTAGTTGCCAATACTTGTTGAGGCTACTGGGTGTCTCTCACTGACCCTCCAATACTCTGTGGTTCAAACGAAGAAGGTCTCACTGACTCCAGTAGCTCTTAGTTGCAGGACTGAATCTGGACACCTCTTCCCAAGATGGCCGCACTGTACTCTGCTGCAGCCACTCTCGCATTGGTTATAAATCTGTGTCCTCCACCTGCCTCTTCCTCAGGTCATCTTCAGCTAACACTTGCCCTGTCACTGCAGTATGGCTGCATTTCTTGCTACGATCCTTTTTCCCACTGCACTGCTTGCAAACTGGGTCACGAGGCACATGGCTCAGGCTGTCAGCAATGGCATGTACCTGCTCAGCCCAGTGTTGCACCTCTTAGGTGTGCTTGTCCAGCTTCCTGAGCCAGTGTTCCAGTTGTCCTTCTGGATTCTTTAATGTCTTCAGGAGCGCTGCATGGTCTGTCCTGCTCATGAAGTAGGACCCGTACAAGTAGGGGTGGAAAAAGTCAAGGCTCTTCATCACTGCCAAGAGCTCCTTACGGATCACGCAGTAGTTCTGTTCTGGTTGGCTGAGCTTCTTGCTGTAATATGCCACCACATACAATTTGTTATTCTTCTGCTACAGGACTCCACCAGTACCATGGTGACTGGCATCACAATCCAGGATGAATGACTGACTCTGATCTGGGTATGGCAACACTGGAGGGCCTGCCAATGCTTGCTTGAGTTCATCGATTCTGAGTCACTGCAGTCCACGTAAACTTCGGTCTCTTTCCTAACAACTTGTGTAGAGGTTCAGCTATTGTTGCAAAAATCCTTGACAAAAAGGTGGTAATAGGTACGTAAACCCAGGATATTCTGTATCTCCTTCACACAAGTTGGAACCGGCTGGTTTTTCACAGCTGCCACCTTCTCTGGATCAGTACGGATGCCGACCTCACCTACGATGTGTCCCAGGTACGTCACTTCCTTCTGGAACAAGTAGCAATTCTTGGGGTTCAGC
Source organism: Birgus latro (assembly GCA_018397915.1). Lineage (NCBI taxonomy): Eukaryota > Metazoa > Arthropoda > Malacostraca > Decapoda > Coenobitidae > Birgus > Birgus latro. The sequence goes on along the minus strand of JAGKTI010017000.1, from coordinate 13,537 downwards.
TTGAGGTGCGCTGCTCGGATCCTGTTGAACACATCCGACAGTCTCTCCAATTCCTGGTCGAAAGTGCGTTCAAACACAATTACATCATCAAGATAGATGAGAGCTGTCTGCTAATGCAGGCCTTCCAGTGCACGATCTATGAGATGGTCAAAAGTAGCAGGGGCATTGCACAGGCCTAATGGCATAACTTCGAACTGCTATAAACTCTGCCCATACAAAAAGGCTGTTTTTTCCTTGACCTTCTCTGCAGTCTTGATCTGGTGATATCATGCCTTCATGTCTAGGGTGGAGAACCACATGGCACCTTACAGAGGATATAGGGTGTCATCAATTCTTGGCATGGGGTACGCATCCTTCACTGTCACCTCATTCAGGGCTCGATAATCCACAGAACACCTTACTTAGCCATCCTTCTTTGCTACAAGAACAACTGCTGATGCCCAAGGACTGCTGGACTTCTCTATCACTCCTTGACTTTGGAGATTCTCCATCTCCTTCTCCATTTCTTGCCGCTGAGCTGGTGCCATCCTCCATGCTGGCTTTTTAAATGGGCGGTGATCCACGGTGTAGATACAATGCTCCACCAGATCTGTGCATCCCAGGTCTAGGTCTCCGGTAGAAAAGACATCAGCAAACTTCACTAGCACATGCCTTTACTGCCGCGCTTGTGAGGCATCCAAGCACTGGCAACTCCTTGAAAACAGGTCTTGTGAGTGGGCTGGCAGACTCCCATCTTATCTCACTACACTCCTTTTACAGGCCTTCCACTGATGCCACTCAGGGTCCACTGCCTGGCACAGTTCCACAATTTTTGCCTCGCTGATCTTCTGTGCCTCACGGGAGAAATTGGCTACCACAACTGTCACTTCACCTGTGCCTGTTTCCACAAAAGTCCTCCCCACCATCACACCAGCCTTCATCTTGCACCATGCATCAGGCTCCACCACCCCTAGACAGCTGTCAAAAGAGCCACTCACCTTACACTGGAGCAGCAGTTCTGATCTTAGGGGTATCACTGTAGTGCGCAGCACCCTCACCTCACCACCACAGCTGATACATCTCACTGCCATGCCAGGAACCGACTTTCCTAGGACCTTGAGCTTCATGGAGCAGAAGTCTAGCTCACACCCCATGGACATCAGAGACACCAGACCAAGAAGGCAAGGAACCTCCATATCGGCCACATAGACAAGAAGCATGGCCTCTTGTCCTACTACTTCAATTTGGACATCCAAGGGTCCACTCAGTTCTGTGCAGTGCCCAGTTACGCCACACAATTGTTCTGATGAGTAAGGCAGATACCGATGACGTAACACATCAGGCCTCACGAAAGGCTGCTCTGAAGCTGAATCAATCACCAGGGAACACTTCTTGCCGTCTTTTCTTCTGTCTACACACACAATGTCAATCTCAGTTCTCTTGCATTTTTCGGTGGTGGGGCTACTTTGAAAACACCGGCTGGTGTTTGCCCCTTAACACCAGCCTTCGCTAGTTTTCTACTCTTTTCTTGTCTTCTGCAGCCTTCTTCTTATCCACTTTCTTCTTTGAACAATCAGAGTTGAAGTGTCCCACTTCACCACATGTCCAACACACTTTTATTTCAATCGTATATTTCCTTGCACTGCTCTTTTCTTGCTCCTTCTTCCATTTGTTGTGCCCTGGCTTGCCGCAGAACCAGCAACCTCCTCCGATCTTCTCTTGTTCCCTCTTCCACTTGTAGCAGTCCTCTTCCCTATGTTCTGGCTTTTCACAATAGCAGCAGCTTCCATCGAATTTCTCCATTTCACTTCCCTGCCCTGAATCCTGCACTACGACCTCCCTGCAACCTGGACATACTGGACCTGACGTAAGACTCAAGTCCAGAGCCCTGGCTAGTGCTTCTAGGTTGTGCCTGCTTCATTTGCACTTTCGACTCTGAACTATCGACAGCATAAACGAACTGGTCTAACAGAAGAATAACTAACAGGTTGGGTGCTGCTCCTGGGTGTGAGTTGTGTGCCATACTCTCCATGTCATGAGCAAGCTGCTGGAGGGATTTGCCTCGAGACTGTACACGGGTCCGGAATCTAGCTCTGTAAACCTCAGTCAGATACATGGTCCCGCATCTGCGCTCCAGCACTTCTACTTGGGACTGATAACCGTTCCTATCCTCCACTGACATTTGGCCCAGAATCTCCACTGCGGCACCCTTGAGGCTAGTAGCAAGCTGCACTGCCCTCTACCTATCGTCCCAGCCATTCTGATCAGCAAGTGATTCTAAGTGTGCAGTGTGCACGGTAAGCTTCCCAAAACACTTTGCTATCAAATTCCTGAGGTTTCTTTTTAACTGGACCCCCATTATAGTAATGCACTCCACTGGTTTGGGGCCTAAAAATTGGGGCATCATAATTAAGTCCATGACTTAAAACTCCTACATTCTGATTATTCAAGCCTGTAATGCTACTTTTAAATGCTTGGGATTCGTCAAGATTCACCATACGCTGTCCATGTTTTCATATGCTCCCTGTACACCAACCTGAGGGTCAGCAGCGCAGGCTTTCTCTACAGCGTCAATTGTCTCACTAATTTTCATCAGCTGGTCGTCTACATCATAATTCCCTCACTAATTGTCTTCAGCTTGTCGCCTACGTACTGTCTGCATTCCATCACATTATTACTCACCTCTCAGTTCTGGTGCTGTAGCTGTGTGTACTTCTCCTTCAACTGTTGCTGTTCCCATGAAAGCATCTAGCTGTACCTGCATCCTCAGCTGCAGCTCCTGTTGCTACTGTACTGTTTCTTGAAGCCATTCATATCACTCTTTCTGTTCTTCACTTTGTGCCTATACTTGTTCAGTTTGTGCTTGTAGTTGTTCACTGAGTTCTTTCTGGCCTTCAGTTTGTGCTTGTAGTTGTTCACTAAGTTCCTTCTGCCCTTCAGTTTGTACTTGTACCTTCATGACTGCAGCCAGAGACACCTCCACCTGCCTATCTTGGCTTCTTGTCTGGTCACTTTCCGGATCCATGTCGAAGATTTAATTCACTGTAGCACTTTTCGATCCTCACTCCTGACAGCACTGTTACGTTTTCACCCCACACTGCCACAGGCTTCAACAGCAGTAGTTCAGTACAGGAAGGACGTCACGCAGCGAATCGTTCTCCTTAGGGTCAGCACTTCGGTGTTCACCAGCAGATCCTTACACAAGATCAACTCAGGCGTAATAACACAGGCGTCTCGCGTTCGTTGTCTATACTTTACCAAGTGGGAGGCGGTAGCTCGATCGGTAGAGAGTTGGCTTGCAGTCCCGTGGGACCCAGGTTCGAATCCTCGCTGGTGCAGGGAACAGTTTAAGGATTTGAATTTCATTAAATCAGGCTTTACTGATCTACCAGAAGACCCGCCGACATGTCGGAAAAATAACCCCGCTAATACCAATACACCAGTCCTGTATGAGACAGCCCTAGCATGTATTCAATATGGATGGTGGGTGTTAGCGCCGAAGTGGTGACATGTAGAGGTGTATGGTATGTAGGAGGACGACTGGGCCTTGATAGCAGGCTGTGAAGCCTATGCCCAGAGTCGGACACATAAAAAAAAAGTAATTACGCTGCTTCACAACTCCAAAGGTACACTAACTTCACAAGGCCATAACTCAAACTAAACTGAAACTCCTCTATTCTTTCCCCCATCCTTTCATAACCTTCCTTGCTTCTCCAACATTGTAGAATATGCTGGTACCTGCTCCTAGCAACAACAGTTACCAAATCAGACACATCCAAACCATTCGTGAGTTTCCTTACATTACATAGCACCCTAAATTATTCAGCATACAAACTGAAATTATATTACATAATTTAACAATCACCTAAATAAAACATGAGAGAGAGAGAGAGAGAGAGAGAGAGAGAGAGAGAGAGAGAGAGAATATGAATGAAGAATACTTAACTTTACAAAATACCTCCACTCACAGCAGATGGCTACCTGGCAACTCTGAATCGTAACGGAAAAATGCGAGAATCGGCTAGAATTCTCCAGCACTTGCTAAGTAGCAATCCAGCTTCTTAACAATAGTTTATTTTTGGTTAAAAAAAAAAACATTTTTTTGATGCAAAGAAGGAACCAAATGCCAGGAGCCTGCAAATTTCCTCAAAAAACAAAAACAAAAGATCTCTCATGTGTGGGGAGGCTCCCCACATACGGCTCTTCTCAATAGGGTGGAGTCAAAGGCTTTTCGTCTCATTAACTCTCCTCCTCTTATTGGCTCCCTTCAACCTCTCTCTCTTCGCCGCACTGTTGCATCTTTATCTCTCTTCTATTGTTATTTCAATGGTCACTGTTCCTCTGAACTGTCTGCTTGCATCCCTCCACCTCTACGACGGGCGCGTAGTACCCGTCTAGCAACAAACTCTCATCCCATGTCTGTCCAACTCTCTAATGCAAGAGTTAACCGTTACTCCCAGTCCTTCATTTACGCAGCAGGTCAACTCTGGAATTGTCTTCCTCTGTCTGTATTTCCTACTTCCTATGATTTTCAGTCTTTCAAACGCAGTGTGTCCACGCATCTCGAAATGATCGGATCTTGAATTTGGCTCTCTCTTGTATTGTTTTTGTTTTTTTTCTTGGCCTTTGCTTCCTTCTTCGTAGCAAAAAAAAAAAAAAAAAAAAAAAGCCAAATTCAAGATATGTTTATTTTGAGGTGCCTGGACAGTCTGCGTTTCAGACTGGTAATCATAGGCAGTAGGAAATGTAGACAGAGGGAAACAGTTCCAGAGTTGTATTCACCTGTTGTATTTGTATTCACTTCCTTAATATTTTCATTGTATTTTTTTCCCCGTTTCCAACTTACTTCTTCATGATACTTCCTTATTTTAAGGAGTTAATTTTACCTGAAGATGATACACGAATATTCGTCCGGAGATGAAAAAGAACCGTCCCATATTGAGACCTGGCATGACAATCTTACTCGTTTGAGAAACAGAAACACATGTCTCTGTTGCTTCAACTAATTCTCCAAATGTAGATTTTTCATATCGTATTTCCAGTACATCACACATTTCTCAGTTACTTTGTTAGAAACTCACTGTCCTTATCCTCTCTTACCGCTCCCAGCACTTGTGTTACTATTCCTAGAATAAGTAATACTTTTTTAACTATGGAATCTCAGCGTGCACACTAGGGTGGGTCGAATTCCCATGACTTAGAGTTGTTAGTTTGAAACATGGTGGATTTAATGCTCCATCACGGTCATTATGTCACTGTACAAACGGTTTTTTATATTATGTACTCACTCCAGCATCTTTCATTCCATAATCAAGGAAATTATGACAAAAATGAAGAATTTAAATGATTCTTGTTAGACGATTTCTCGCACGATTTAGCTTTGAACGAACCATAAAATTATCTGACTGCCTGTATTCCGTGTATACAAACAGTATTCTGCCAATATAAACAAAACACTACAAATTGCAGATGTATTTGAAAAACCAAACAGTGACAAACAACATAATGCATTTCTGGTCTATTTCATTAGGAAACAATCATGAACCGGGCGCATATTTTGCAATCAGAAGTCTTTTTTTACCCTCACGCTTTGGGAAATGTTTGCGGGACCGCTTATATTGCAGAAGTATGGCATGTCGCGCCTGGTGCCTGTAGACTACTTGCGTGGTCGATGTTACATTTTTGACACAAAGCTCCACACCTTGAGAGTGACAGGAGTAGCGCTGGTCCATGGGTTGGCTGTCGTCCACTGTGATGTTATTCAAAAGGGGATTGTCACAGACGATTTGTCTAGCTGCAGCAGCTCGGTGTAGTTCATTGCCTCGAAATCTATCTTCAAAGCAGATTTGTAACTCTGATATCTCGCTGTCGTTCTCCTGTGGTCGCTGAGTAACTGATGCAACGTACGTGTGGATCTTCTTCAGCAACAGTCGACGGGCAGGATATTATTCATGGTGACAGAAGTGACTGTTATTGCTGAGTATTGGGCAAACGATGCCCTAATCTTCTGGTGACAATTCTCGCAATGGTTCCATCATATAGAAGAAATTCTTGGCGCCCTCCTGGCACGAACTGTTCGCTCTCACTTTGAACCAATCTGGCGCCTAAAAGTTGAGAATGAAAGAAACAAGTCGTTTAAATACTGGAGGTGGCTCTTCTGACGACATGTAGAGCCGCAGTGTACGGTTGGCTTTAGTTAGCCATCTGACATGGTCCAGTGGCCCTGGCTGCACAGATGGTTTCAAAACTACACCTTCAGCTCTTGCGACTTGCACTGCCAAACATGCGAGGTGTAAGTAACACTGATCTTTGCTGAGAACCTTCTCAGCTTCATCTGGTAGAGTGCAAGTTTTTCCACACGCCCGTTCGTAGTCTACAATTGTTAGATCCTTTGGATCAAACTCAAAGGGTCTAACCACTTCCCCTTTGGAGCCAGTTGGACCCGTTGTTGCACCGTCAGTGGCTTCACAATACCATCGATGTGATGTAACAAACAGACAAGCTATTGTAATGGTCTCTCCAGCTGGGTTTCCAGTAAAAGGATCACCCCAGTCTTCTTGCCAGTGTTTACGTTCATGTCATCGCAAACAATAGTGATTCCGCTGAATCCGTCTCTTGGACAACCAAGATGATCTTCTTGGCGATATCCACTGTTTTCCACTTTCAGGGGAGACATGATATATGCCAGCAGCATCAGGGAAGCCAGTTTTTGACTGGTGATCTTCCTTGATGATCCCCTCTCACCATGAGGGGTTTTACTCAGAGTCTTGTCAATTTTTCCATCAAAACCCAGCCAAACTACCTTTGTCATGGCGCTTTGCTGCTGTTGAACGGTAATATCCCTCCAGTATCTTGTTTGATGCCGAAGTTTCCTAGGATCAAGTTTGTTTTCCTCAGCAAGAATACCCATGTCCTTCAGTGCAGCATTCACTATGGACCATATATCTCTGTTGCTCATCTGGCATCGGTCTGATACACATTTCAGGATTTGCCAGTCTATTCTGACCCTACTCGCCTATCTCTGCTTCTACTGCTCTCTCATCATATTGATCATCTGATACATCATAACTGGTATCATCAATATCATCCCTACATACTGTTCCTGCATCTTCTTCATTATGCATGGCTTCCTGAACTGACTTTTCTTGAAGCTTTCTTTTCATTTGTCTGTTTGTGGCAAGTTCATTTTTTTCTGTCTTTTTCTTGTCTACTTTGCCTATGTACATTTTCCTACAACTGTTTTGGTCCACCCAAAAGTGCCACTCTTCAGGAGGTATCTTGAAAGCCCTGGCACAACGACACTCAGACCTCTCTCGAGCATCAACATTTTTGTAGCATTTACAGCAGCAGTTGTCAAATTGTACATCAAAGCTGGCCAACTTCTCCAAGTAGGTGCTTGAAGTCCTCTTGTTTCCAGGGTATTTTCTTACCTCCTGAGCTTTTGTTGGCAAGCGTTTCACACGGATGACAATGCTCTTGTAGTCATTTATAGGAATCGATGCCTTCTCATAGATTTCTACTACTTGGCCAGCACTAGTTTCAGCATGGGCTTGCGAGCTTGATAATGGATCTGTTATTTTGTGTTCCAAGTATTCTCTAACATCTTTGCATGTAGGCAGCAGATGCACTGGATGACTACGAGGTAAACCCAATACGGAATCTTTGACTTTTTCCCTCGTGCTGCAGGTAGCCATCATTCCAACACAGGATATAAATGAATGCAGAAAGTTAAAACTAACAGCTGACAAGCACAGCTCGTTTGTGTAACCGGTAACAAGGCCGTCAAAGTCAGTATCGTCACTGTCAAAGCTGCCAAAGTTCGTACCATAGCTAAATCAATACTACGCTCATGCAGTTCAGGCATACAATAAAGTTGCTGGAGGAGTGTTGGCCGATTTCAATAATGCAATTGTATTAAATGAATATGGTGTTTCGGGCATCAGAATATTGTTTCTTTGAATTTATACTTTTTGACCCACCTTAGTGCACACCCTCCCGCACATCACACGATAATCTTGGAAGATGCATCACATCACAGATTTACAGGTAAGAATCCTGCTATTAATAATGTTTATGATTTCATTAGTGATGTCCAGTCTGCAGTTACAAAGGACTGGATTTCATACCTTAGAGTGGGTTCTCTCATAAGATGTAGATTCCTGGAGAAGTTTATTTCCTTTTTGATGAATTCTGTAACAAATTTGCAGAACTTTTTGTAACCACACGAAAGCAAGATATTTCATGAGCATCTACAGACTACTGCAAAATTTGAGTCAAGATAAGTTCATCTCTCCCGAATAAAATACTGTTAGAGGCAGCTGCGGTTTCGGCTGCGACAATGACTGAACTTTTTGAGGTATTGCGAAACAGTCTGGGCGGAAAATGATGATATGGGAAAAACCACTTTAACACTAAATAATGTATAAACTTTTTTTTTTTTTTAATGCAAGGAAGAAGGAACCAAAGGTTGAGCTCGTAAAACAGTTCCTTCCAAGAAAAAAAAACACAAAAGAGTGCCAAATTCAAGATCCGATCATTTCGAGATGCCTGGACACACTGCGTTTGAAAGACTGGAGATCATAGGAATAGGAAATACAGACAAAGGGAGACAGTTCCAGAGATGATCTGCTGCATAAATGAAGGACTGGGAGTATCGTTTAACTCTTGCATTAGAGAATTGGACAGAAAAGGGATGAGAGTTTGCTGCTAGACGGGTGCTACGCACCCGTCGTAGAGGTGGAGGGATGGAAGCAGGTAGTTCAGAGGAGCAGTTATCACAGAAGTAGCGATAGAAGAGAGATAAAAAGGCAACAGTGCGGCGAAGAGACAGAGGTTGAAGGAAGCAACTAAGAGCAGGAGAGTTGATGAGATGAAAGCCTTTGACTCCACCCTATTGAGAAGAGCCGTATGTGGGGAGCATCCCCACACATGAGAGTTGTACTCTAAACAGGGACGAATAAAACCTGTGTATATAGTCAACAACTGAGCAGGGGTAAAGAAGGCACGGAGTCGGCTTAGCAATATGATCTTTCCAAGGTAAGTCCCGAGTGAATGAAACCCTAAGCATGTTCAAGGACAATGCAGGATTGAAATGGATATTATTAAACATTCGTCGGTACTCCTGTGGAAGATTTTGATGGGTTGAGAGGTGTAAAAACTGAGTTTTTGATGCATTAAAAACAAGAATATTTTTACCCCAGTCAGAGGTGCGAGCCAAGTCAGACATTAGATGTGCCATTGCCTTATATCCCTTGTTTGTTGAAGTAACTGCTGAGATGGACGTTGCGGAGACCGAAAGGAAAGATGAAAGTGGAATCCGTCACGGGGAGTGGAAATATAAGTATGAAAAGTGGAAATAATTAACCAGTCGGTTGACACCAAGAATCGACTTGTTAAATCAAGTAGCGATCTTACTTTTATGTTGGCTTACTTCGCCAATTCTCTAAAGACGAGAATTTTATAAACTTTCTCAACAGTACACAGCGGAGACTAATAACTCAGGAATGCTGTATTGTTCATACTGTTGGCATCTGAGAAAGCGAGCTCACTCCTGACAATCAATAACTAATAATCATAATATTAGCAAGGTTCTTGCTGTTGCAAACACCTAGCTGGCACAACGGATTTAAGAATTATTACCATAGAACCGGCCTGAATACCAGTCGTGATTAATATGGGAAATTTGTGCAAACCCGGAGTAGCAAACGAAAGTTAGCACAATGTGGTGAAATCAAACACGACTGATACATTTAACAGAGCTCAAACAAAAGAACTGTAAATTTATTAATTACAACAATATAAATTTACTTTACAAAATCCCAAGCAAGGGAATACTCTCACTCACGCACTCAAACCAAGAGCTAAGTAATCTTAATCCTAAAAAACAACAAAAAAGAGTTAAATACTGGTCAGTGGAGGAAATTCGCCGTGCTGCAAAGAGACTGGGCGTCTGCTGCTCAAGACGCTGCACTCGTTGCTCACGTCCACACTACTGCCGATCACCGGCTCGGTGGGGAGACACGGGAATCGCCGAATCTGCTCGAGACTTTGCTGCTGCTACGATGATGGTCTCGGTTCGCTCTGCGAACGACAACACCTACTCCCATGGCAATCAAGAACTGACTAACCCATGTTCACACTGCCCAATACAAGGATGTGAGAAATGGGCGTGGCTTAAGTTAACGGTTAGAGAGGCAAGGCTTGGGAACAATAATTACACAAAAATATCGCTCAGTGAAATGCACGGTCTGTACATAAAGACAGTCACTTAGGAAACAATGACAAATGTTTTGAAAGCTCGGTGCAAATGTGAGTGCAAACGCAAACAGTTAACAGACTGAGCAAAATTCTATGGTGTTTCAAAATTGTTCAAGCGTTCCCAATATAAAGTTAATATGATGTCACGAATTTATATAAATAGGTATTCTCAGAAATTCGTGTCATTAAGCCCCATCGAAATCAAGTTTTTCTTTGAAAAATTTAACAATACAGTATATACATACAAACAGTATACATCCTAACTCAGTCACACATGATTCATACTGTGGTGTATGTACTATCCTGCTATAGGAGAAAATCACTGTCGCCAATGAGCGTAAAAACCTCCTATTTACATTAATAGAAGCAAGCTTGAGGGGAAAAAAAAACTCCGTGGCGAAAGTGAAAGATCCTGTACTTGGGTCAAACTGAGCGAGAGTTCGCTACATTTACGTTGACAGCTAATTGTTGTGTAGCATGGTGTATGTGATACACGGTGTAAGTGTGACAATTGTAGTGTAACTATACCTATGTGTAAAATGGTATAATGCAAATTAATAACATAACAGAAGCAACAAGGGCAGAGGAGATGAGGTGGCAGCATGTGGCAGAGACAATCAGCTGACCCGTTCGGCAAAACTGCTACACCTATCGCTGTACCTGCGCATCAAAACTGCTTCACCCACCATCTGTACTTGTGAAATCAATCAAGGTGGAGCATCAATAGTGTCAATGTGACAAACAATTTGCATTAAATTACAATTACCATCTGCCCAGCAATCAATGCATATATATACAATGAAAAGTACATTTCAGCTGAAAATTCAACTGACAGCCAGAGCTTCGTACATTCAAGGTCGCCATTATTTCCTTATTAGGTAGATTATTAACCAGGAAACGCAGTCCACAGATTGCTCAAATCTCTCAGGACCCCTGTAGTTTACTGGTTAAACCTACATCTCTATTAACCGGAGAACAGGGTGCTCCCTGGTTAACGGGTAAGGGCTTGTCATCTGTGTCCACAGTTGAGATCGCCACAACTGCCCCAGTTTATGATTCCACACTTACGACTAATAAAGGGCTTGTCATTGGTGTTCACAGTTGGGATCGCCACGACTGCCTGTTGAGAATTCTACGCTTACGACTATTAAAGTGCTCGTCATTGGTGTCCACAGTTGGGATTGCCGCGACTGCCCCAGTGTATAATCCTACACTTACGACTAATATCGGTAAGTTGAAAATCCCTAGGCAAACTCGGGCAGGTCACATTTGAACACCCAGTGTGGGTGTGAACACTCATGTGGATAATGTGCATATTCTCGGGATGCACCACAAGGTAATTCAGACAGCCTCGGATTGCCTCCGAGGGGGTCTCGAACTTCCTCTTTAACCTATGGTACATGTGTATGTACAGGCCCTAGACATATTATGTCCTGTGGGGCCAACGGACGAGACGTCAGGTCTGCACCCACATTACCACTGCCCTCTATCTCACATGACTCAGAGATTATGGGTGTGGATTCAAATGGTGCAGGAAGGACACGTTCCTGATTGGTGGTATGTCGACAAAAATTGGAGGAACGCACAAACCTATCTATTTCCTCTCCCACTCCTGGCCAGAAAGTCAGCGCTGATATGGCCTTGGGTTTTCTTTTTGCCCATGTGACCTCCTGATGCTGAACAATGACCCCATTCTAACACTGCTTGGCGGTACTTTGCAGGAACAACGAACTGCAGTCGAACCTCGCCCTAGGGTGTTCGTGACTCATGGTAAAGCTGTCCTTGTTTACGAAGGAATCTGGCTTGACCTCCCCGTCAATACTTAATCACTTTACCCTTTTGCTCCTTCTGCACAGCAGCAAGTGTCGGGTCAGACTGTTGTTCCAGGACAACATCTTGACTACTAATCAGATCTTGCGGCGATGCAATGGTCACCGGGGTGACACGATTTGGAGCCTTGGCCATGGCTCGTGTTACTGCAGCCGAAGTCTGAGTAGTGACGTCTACGGTACAACTATACTTGGCACCTGGTATGTTACCTAAGATAAGGTCAAACAAAGATTCTGGCATGACAACTGCAACTATCGAACCAGTGTAAAAAGGAGATGCCACCTGGATACGTGCCTCAGGGAACAATTAGACTGATCCATCAATAAGTCTAACTTGGGTCTGCCTACCTGTGTATCCTTCAGGCCGAACAAGACTCTGCCTGACGGAGAAACCTGAGGAAAAATTGTCTCTCAGAACATTTATGGAAACACCTCTCACAAACCCTGGCTGAACAAGGAAGGCACTGTTACCAGTGAGAGGGTCTGTGGAGGAAGCGGCCAGCAACTGATAAGGCTCCATAGTGCACAACTCTGCCTGAGGGGTCGTACTCACCATCTGGGGAGTTGGAGTGTTGACCACCTGTAGAGGAGGGCTCAGTGTCTGACTAGTTCCTTGCGAAGGACCTGTGCTGCTAGGGACGACACCATCATGCGCTTGTTGGGGAATGAAGGCTGCATTTGCCTCTTGCCTCCAATACACTGGGGCTGGCACTGTAAAGGACTGTCCCGCCTGTCGATCGCGTGGCTGATACTGCTGCTTGTTAGGGTACTGCTTGTACCTCTTCCAGTCGAGTTTCTGCGTATTCTACCCCTGGTCCTTCGTCTGCTGTTTGTTTGGACTGTGGCCATTATTCTGAGAACGGGCTTCATGCTGGTGTTTGGTCTGCGATTGCTTCGCACTCTTAGCAGTATCTCTCCTGTTCCAGGACGGTTGCTTACAAGTTTGGTACCTGTACGCAGTGAAGAATGCATCAGCCTTTTCCGCCATTTGGTTGGCATCCTTTACCTTGCAAATTTTGAGCTGAGCCATAAGCTCAGCAGGCCACGGCTTTTCCAGCTGTGTACGCAGCACAAGGTCAATTATTCACTCGTGTGCAAGGGGTCTCATCTTTCTCCATCCACTCATCTAAGTACGAAGTGAGACGGTTGAGGAACTGAACATCTGTCTCCTTTTCCTGGAGACGTGTCCTCATGAACTGATTCCTGAGATCATCAACCATGAGACCATACGTTTTGATGAGTGCGGTCTTCATCGTCTCATACGTGAGATTGTCTCCACGAATTCTGTGGAGAATATCGAGGGCAGGACCCTCAAACAAGCTAAGAAACTGAAGCCGCTTAGCTCCCTCAACCAGCTGTACAGATGTGCCATGTCCTTGACAAGAGCTATGAATGGCTCGATTCGCTCGCCTTCCTTGTGAGAAGGAAGCTTGAGGCGTGGGGTTGCTAGATCAGATGCTGGGAGACCACTC
>JAGKTI010016999.1:3204-18895 GCA_018397915.1 Birgus latro | reverse complement strand
ATGGGCTAGTATGAGAGTTTGTGGGTGGGATGGGCTAGTATGAGAGAGATTGTGGGCAGGATGGGCTAGTATGAGAGAGTCTGTGGGCGGGTAGGGCTAGTATGAAAGTTTGTGGGCAAGATGGGCTAGTATGATGGAGTGTGTGGGCGGGATGGGCTAGTATGAGAGAGAGTGTGGGCGGGATGGGCTAGTATGACGGAGTCTGTGGGCGGGATGGGCTAGTATGACTTAACGAATCACTTACCGATAAGAACAGTACACCAAGCAAGGGCAGCCAGAAGTGCGGCCAGGGATAGTGTGAGTGATGTGTCGTCAGTGTGAGGTAGTTGGCAATACTGGCCGCTATACCCTGACACACACACACACTCGAATCCTGCAATCCATACGCACACTGATTACACACTGCATGGTACAGTTTATTTAAGAAAGAAGTTATTTACACACATTGAAATACTGTCCACACACACACACACACACACCATATGGTACAATATATTTTTCTGAATAGCTCTATGTATCTATGCAAGACACAAATTAATCATTAAAAAAAAAAAACTTTAGAAATCATTGCTGTCTTGGATGGGCACAGGCTACATAAAAATACTGTACGTCAAATTGGTCATGCTTAAGACTATCACATTCTCTCTCTCTCTGCCACTTACCTGATAAAGTATTGACACAGGACCCCGAGTGAAGACACGGTTGCCACTCACACTCATCCTGGTCCTCACATCCCTCGCCCCGCAACACCTGACCCTCCTCACACCTGCAAAAAATACCAACACCTGACCCTCCTCACACCTGCAAAAAATACCAACACCTGACCCTCCTCACACCTGCAACAATATCAACATTTCAACACTGCATAATCTGTAGTTAGTTTGCTTTTACTTGAGGGAACACGGCCACTCACATAACCTGAAATCATATGGTCGTTGCATGAAATTCGACGAGTCTTACCCTGAGGTAGGAATGATTCTCCCCAGTTTTTAAATTCAAACTACGCTCCAACCTAGCATCACTTGGTCTTCAGTTGAGGTGGAAGGGGTTAGGTATCACTGTCAAGTTACGAAAAAAAGCCTATATTGTCACTGATGATGCAATTCTTTACACCTCTCACGGTGCAACTCTTGTCCCTTGTCATGTCTGCAAATTTATCAACACTTACTGCTTGAAATATCCAATACAATCAGTAATGCTGTGCTCTGTCCATTTTAACTTGGTCTAAAACGGCCTAGCTGCAACAAGAGATTAACAGTAGAAAACGATACTAGCCACGAAGAAGTGCTAAGGAAAGGATGGAGAGCCGTACTATTATCTTAATCTGTCAACTGAGCTACGGGTATAAGCCACAAATAAACACACAAATAAAATAAAATAAATAAAAACGCCAAAATATGGAGGACGAACTAGTGTCTGGCATCTGTTACCCTCACCATGCACCACCTCACCTTCACTTGTAAAATTAAGAGGATTTACTTTTCATATTTTTTACAGTTAAGTGCAATGCTGATTTATCCGCTTGCCAACGATGACGTCTCCCTCAATTTAATTCCTTCAGGCCGAGAACGAAATATACCAGAACATACAATCGGTCTAAAGGCATGTCCAACGATCACCCGGCACCCGTAGTTGTGGAGTACGGTAATGAAATAAGGGTTGGAAAAGAATAGTGTAGGCGTCACGACCTTTAATACTTTCTCCGCATCTGATTTCTGTTTACAGCGTGATTCGTTACAATGCTTGGAGGCTGATGAGTAGCGTGCTCGGACACAACAATGGCCAATGATAGTGTGGCCGAACATTAGACTCTATTATTCCGTGCCCTGGACCTTTGGCCGATTGCCCTTAAAATCAACTGACTTCATTCTTACCTGACCCTTAGCCCATTCACCAAGTCTGGATCAGATCGGACCAAAAGACGAAGTTCAGTTTACCTTGAATTTTGATCAACTTCTCTGAAATTATTTCATTCTCTGATAACGTCGGACCAAGTGTGCTCCAAAGTGAATAAAAAATACAGAGCTAAAGGCCAAGCCTTTGAGCTTGCCCTGTGATCTTTACGTCAGAGTGTCCTCAAAACTGAATCACTTCACCCTTTCCCCTCCTGCAACCCTTCCACCGAATTTGGTCAAAATCGAATCCAAACTGAACTGACCTTGCCCTTAACCAGTGACTTATGATCTTTTCTGTCAAACGTAAATTACGTGTTCTCCTGTTGGTTTTTAATAATTATGCAAACTCTGACCATCAAACATTATGTAGCCAGGCAGCAGCTGTTCATACGTACTGTATTAGGCATATGTAACGTCAGGTTTATGTGGTGCAGTACCAGGCCTGCAAGATACTGGCAGCACCCGGAAGAATGCACGCATGGTAGTGGGATGGATAGGAATTAGTGAAGGAACTGTGTTATCATGATTAATTGTTCGCGAACACTTCCCATGTGGCTGTGGTGGTGGAAAGTGTTACGTGAAATCTTTTTGCGAACAGAATACGAATGAGAGGGGAAGAGTTTTCTATGACGTTCGAGACGGAATGAGAAATATGGAATGGTGGCAGATGGCTGTCGACGACCCATTGCTCGATACACCTCATAATCTAACACTAGCACTCCCATCACCCCCACATCCTGCTCTCCATTTCCCCCACATCCTGGTTATCGAACTTACTTGCTCTCGCTGTCACAGTTCTCTCCTTCTTCTTTTTTTTTTTTTTAAGCACAACTGAAGGCAATGTGTCGTCAGATTGAAAGGTCGATTTTACTAAAGCTCGTTTTTCTAGCTTGATGAAAAGTCCTAACGCCTGTCAGTTCAGTCGCCTGCTAAGTGTGGTCAGACTGGAGGGGCGATTAGCCTAGAAAGCAAGGAGTCTCAATCCAGCCTCAGAACTATGGCTCAATCACAAATTCGCATTGGTGGGCCAGCTCCGTCTAGTAAAATAACAACATTACGTCTAATAACAGTTACGGTGACTCACTCCTTCCTCATAACTAAAGCTCAGAGAATTCTTGCAACCAGGACCCTGTATTAAGGTTATGAGAGTGGCCCAGTTCCGTCAGGTATTAACACATCGACTCTACTAGTAATGAAGGAGACACATCCCTATCTCATAACTACGAATTTCATACAACTACAACTCAGTATTTCAGTTATGGGAATGGCACAGGTCCGTCACGTGAAAAACTGACTATAGTAACCAAGGAGACTCAATACTGCCTTATGACTCACTAGTGCCTTATAACAGAGGCTCATCGAATTTCATGCAACCACATGATAATATTCATGTTGTGGGGGTGATGCAGGTCCATCAGATATAAACAAACCATATATTGTATAGCCTACTCCTTCTCCCGCCCTTCCCCTTGCACAACTTTCCTCATTTATTTCCTCTATTTCTCTATCCTGCTCTTTCTGTTAGTTGTTGGTAATTAAACATGAGCATCAGTGGATTCCTTGGCAGCTTGTCAGAAAGGATAGTGAACTAGATGCTTTAACTTGAAACACACACGTCAGACAAACTGGACAACCTCAGAAATTACAACTTGGGCGTAGGATTTGGTCATATTTACGATAAATTCTGTGTCGTTAGTGTGATTCAATTTTGCAGGATGAACTAGAGACACAGGAAGACTCTCCACTCATCTTTCATTGGTCTTCCTGCAGAAAAGCGATATAACTTACGCTTTTGTAATTTTGAAGAGGAACAAGAGGCAGACTTCTAATGACTGTATAATTAAACTTAAATCACAAAGAGGGAAGGCAGACCCCAATATTCCAACGACAATTTCCGAAACGCTTGGCAAAGAAGGAATATGTCCAGCCTCTTTATATCTCTGTTAACTATGCCGTGGAATGGGGGATGAAAGGTGCTTAGTTAGGATCCCGTGTGTTCCAAAAATGCCTGTCAAAAATTGGAGCTTGTTTTCCTCTTCATGATAAGTTTTAACCATCCAGCCATGAGACTCACCCGCAGCGATAAGACTTCCAGGTGTCGATGCATGTGAGGTGCGGGGGGCAAGTGAGGTTGTGGCAGACCAGGGGGGTGCCGCACCCTTCCCTCACTCCCTGGAACATGCTGGCCTGTCCCCACTCGGTGTTGTTGATGGAAGGAGGCAGCGGCAGCACCTTACCACAGACTCGCACGTCATCAATACACCCTGTGAAAGATCGGCTGCGTCACTCTCACTTCAGCTGTTGTAAGTGGATTATGTATACACCAATGGACAGGGGACGAAAAACTGCTACCCATTACGCTGTTTCAATTACCGTTGTTCAAGTGACATTAGAGAAATAACAGATAGCTTTTTCTACATATTGTATTTATCTATCTAAGCGTATATATATATATATGTATGTGTGTCTGAATTTATGTATGTATGCATGTGTGTTATGTATGTATGGTTTCAGTATAGCCAAGCAGACAAACAGCTTACTCAGGACTATATTTTAAGTAAGATTCCGTACCACCACCTCCTCAGCAATCTACTCATCACATTGTACCTCAGTATCCTCTCATGTTTTCCAGGCTTTGTCAGTACTAAACAATAATTACAGAAGAGAAAGAGAATATCACAGGGTCATATGCAAAATTAATCGCTAAGAAAAAGGTGTACCATACAGCATAAACAGGGATGCATGAATACCCGAACTTGCCACTGAATTAGTTCATATTCACTGAGGTAGCATCTGAGATTTAAATCCTCTCAGTCCATGCCAATAATAATAATAATAAAAAAAATAAACTAGTGATATGCTGAAGCTACGTCTCACCATCAAAATAGGCACTGTCAGAGAAGCCGCCGGATTCCTCAGCGGATCCCCCTATGTGGACCCCCTCCAGGCTGTCAATCTCCAACACCTGAAGGGAAGCATACATACAAGATTTGGCGCAATTTTAACGTTTTCTTGTATATTTTCACT
Source organism: Birgus latro (assembly GCA_018397915.1). Taxonomy (NCBI): domain Eukaryota; kingdom Metazoa; phylum Arthropoda; class Malacostraca; order Decapoda; family Coenobitidae; genus Birgus; species Birgus latro. Next base: position 13,973 of record JAGKTI010016999.1, on the reverse strand, counting down.
CTGATATTGACTTTCGCTTAGTTGGAAAGTGTTTGCTGGTTGTATGAGCGAATATGAAATTATAGAACTATTTTACAAAGCTTAAACTAAAGAAAAAAGAAAAAAGCGTGTGACTCATGTACCCTGGGCCCGGACATCCTGAGCGAGGCGTTGTACATTTCGCCATTGCCATCATCAGCGGACAGGAAGGTGGAGGAGCCGAACCTGAAAGAGACCTGGATGAGAATGTAAACACTAGAATACAATGAGAATATAGTTCAAGACCCCTTTTCTTCGTTTTGCTACATTTATATTCATCCACTCAGCGTTGTGCAACTTAGGTGACTGTGCACTAAATGAAAAAGTCAGATGGTTCCTATAATCCAGGAAACCATTTACTCTGGTTAATAACTATTTAACCAACTAAGCGTCTGTTGGTCTAGTAGATTAAGACGCTCCAGCCAGATGGGGACCGTAGGGGTTTCCATCCAAAGGGTGGTTGGGGTTTACTTCTCACATAATGCTACTCAAGGAGGAGCGAGACAGGGACCCTTACCTTAATTGTCGGGGGCCTAAACCTTGGCCCCTATGCCCCTGAGAAGCAAAAAAGAACTGGATGATAGCTAAATAGATAGTGTCATAAAAACACCAGTTCCTGAAGGCGAGAACCATCATAACATTTGCATTTTCAACATTTTGGAAACTGTAGAGAACAAAGCCATAACTGCTGATAATCACGTTAGCAAAATGGTATGATAATCGGTAAAAAGTTGACTGAACTTTAATCTGACGGCAATGACAAAGCTAGGGCAACACCTTCAAACTTAGAGAAGACAACAAATGCGACAACATGAAAAAGTGCTCTGGCATCGATGTATATGGTGTCTTCCGTACATCAGATTAAAATGGTGAATTACGTAGACCACATCATCGGCTTGAATGGGTTAATGAACACTATCTATTCGCCTGTTTTAAAAGTCACTGTTGGAGAGAAAAGAATAATTTGTGTGCAGGCAGCAGGGATACAGTATTTTCAGACGTCCTCACTCTGAACTAATGAAGCCTCGCAAGCTGAATACAATAGTATGGTATGAGCAAGAATAAAATACGAACGACGTACTTGGGCTGAAGGGGTTACAGAAGGCTGTATTTAATCCATCTTGTTCCCAAACTCTCATAAATGTAAAAAAAGCGAAGCAGAGACGTCCCACAAGAGAAGAGGTCAATGAAGGTTTTAGTTTATCCAATTCCCCTGTATGAAGTTTCTTCTGAGCTGAAATAAAAAATGGCATGGCAGCAGCAAGAATATACCGCAAATACACCCACCTTGCAGCCCTGACGGAGTGCCAGCTGCCGTCGGTGAGGGTGGGGTGGGTGAGGCAGAGGGAGGCAGGGGCGTGTGGGCGTGGGCGTGGTTGGAGGGCCAAGGTGAGGCACAGGTGTCCATCCACCAACCTTAGCACCATTGCGTCTCTGCCGTGCTCTGAGGTCAGGGATGCCAGCTGACCAGACCCTTCACGCGTACGGAACCTGTTAAGAAACGAAAAAATAAACAGCAAATTCTCAATACATGTCAGTGTTTCAAATTATCAAACTTTTTCCATTCATATGATCCTTAAAATGGGGAAACCTGACACGTAACAAAATATAGCGTCTTGTTTTTATAGTATTGTGACATGTTGGAAGGAAGGAACTATATTATTTTTCCCGCAAGATATACGGTGAGTCCTTGTATTTACCTAATTGTGATATACAGGAAATGAGCTACGCTCGTGAGGTCCCGTCTCTGTTTCTCAATACGTAAAATTTTGCCTTAAACTCATTTAAGTTTTTAGACTGGACGATCTCTTTGTCCAGGCTATTCCACAGGTCTATACATCTATACGGAAAACTATATTTCTTGATGTCCTTCGAGCAGCTTGGCTTCTTTAGTTTCATTCCGTGTCCTCTTGTTGCTCTCTCATCCCACACAAACAGATTTTCTCTGTCAATTTTATCTACTATCATGGTCCTGAACACTGCAATCATGTCACCCCTCTTTCCCCTTTCCTCTAAGGAGGGCAAATCCAACCTTTCCAGCCTCGTTCTGTATGGCAAATCTGCCAGACTAAGGACCATCTTGGTTGCTGTTCTTTGTATTCTCTCAATCTTGGTTATATCTTTCTTTTTGTGTGGGGACCACACTACTGCTGCATATTCTAACCTGGGCCGGATCATGGCCACTATCAATTTTTTCATCATCTCCTCATCCATGTAATGAAATGCCACTCTTATATTGGTCAAGAGTTTATATGTCTCTCTCACTATCTTATTTATGTGCTTTTCAGGTGACAAACTATCCTGGACCAGCACTCCCAAATCTTTCTCTTCTCTCGCTTTTCTAATTGGTTCATTACCCATCAAATAATTCAATGATGGCCTCTTGGTACTTTTACCCATTTCCAATATTTTACATTTTTTTGCGTTGAATTTCATTTCCCACATCCGGCTCCAATCATATATCCTATCCAGATCCTCCTGTAGCATTTTGCAGTCCTCCTCAACCTCCACCTTTCTCAAGATCTTTGCATCATCAGCAAACAGGCTTGCATAGCTGTTCACTCCATCTACCATATCATTTACATAAATCAAGAACATTACTGGTGCCAACACCGAGCCCTGTGGGACACCACTTGTTACTTCCCTCCATCCAGATGTCCTGTCCTCATTTGTCTGTCACTCAAAAAGTCTCTCATTCATTCCAGGAGGCTTCCCTTCAGTCCTCCTATATGCTCTAATTTCCATAATAGTCTCTTGTGGGGTACTTTGTCGAAGGCCTTCTCCAGATCTAAGTACACACAATCCACCCAACCGTCTCTCTCCTGTAGCACGTCAATCGCCCTTGAGTAGAAGCTCAACAAGTTGGAAACACATGACATTCCACTTCTGAATCCAAACTGACTTTCAGTCAAAATATTCATCTCTTCCAGATATTTTATCCATCTATCTTTCAGGATTCTCTCACACAATTTCGCAACCATGCTGGTTAGGGACACTGGTCTATAATTCATGGGTTCTTCCTTGTTTCCTCCCTTATAGATTGGCACCACATTTGCCCTCTTCCATTCCCGAGGCACTTTTCCCTCTTCCAAGAAGCACACAATTAAACTGTGAATCTTGTCTGCCAGTTGTTCTCTGCATTCCTTCAGTACCCAATTAGAGATTCCATCCGGTCCTGGGGCCTTCCTTACATCTTGAGCTCCCAGTAATTTATACACTTCCTGCACTTCCACTTTTATATCTTTTATCACTACATTTCTAATCACTCCCTCTCCTTCCGCAAACTCCCTTTCCTTAGTGAAAACCGATTGGAAACATTTGTTCATTACTTCAGCTTGCATTACTGCATCCTTGTAGACCTCTCCTTCTACTTTCAGTTTGGTGATTCCTTCCCTTTGCTTCAATTTGCCATTAACAAATCTATAAAACAGTTTGGGTTCATCCTTACATTTGTCAATTATACCTTTTTCAAAGTTCCTTTCTTCCTCTCTACGTATTCTTGCATATTCATTTCTAGTTCTTTTATATTCTTCCTTTGTTCTGATATTACCTTTCTTTCTCCATTTGTTCCATGCCATGTCCCTCTCTTTTTTTGCTGTTATACACCTTCTATTAAACCACACCATTTTCCTGTTTTCTTTCCCACTTACTCTTGGCACATATTTTTCCACTCCCAAATTGTAGATGTCTAAAAAGATATCCCACTTCCTCTGTATCTCTCTTGTTTCCCTGAATTTTCTCCAGTCCGCATTTTCAAAAAATTTTCTCAATTCTACAAAGTTTGTTTTCCCAAAGTTGTATCGTCCTTGCCTATAAAGCTCATCTCTTGGCACCACGTTCCCTATTATCATCTGGAACTCAATGACCACATGATCACTTTTTCCTATTGGACACAGATAATTTAATGATTCAATTACATCAGGTTCTTTGGATAGTAGCAAATCTAATCTTGCTGGTGTGTCATCACCTCTGAATCGTGTCTCTTCTTTAACCCATTGTGTCTTTACATTATTCATTGCTATATTTAACAATTTAGTGCCCCACGAATCTTCGCTGCCTCCCGAGTCCCATTCCTCCCAGTTCACCTCTTTACAATTAAAGTCACCCATTAGGATTATATTGTTGCTTTTCTCGATCACTTTCTGTAGATAACTAACCATGTCTGACAACGGTATTCGTCGTCATTCCATGCTCTTGTCTTAGAGGGAACATATACCACTGCCATATCTCTCTTACCATTCTCCCCAGTTTCTAATTTCAAGTTTATGGCTTCGGCCCTGCCCTCTGCCATTTCCACAGTATCTACGTTTATACTGTCCTTCACTGCTATCATCACTCCTCCTCCCATTTTTTCTTTTCTGTCTCTTCTCCACAATTTGTATTTCCCACCTCCCATATGAATATCAATATCTTCTTTCAATTTAGTCTCTACAAAGCACATAACATCAGGTTCGTGTACCCTAAAAAAATCATTGATTTCTAATCTCGCTGATATTAGTCCATCAATGTTTGTGTACCCCACTTTCAAACTTTTTTCATCGTGTTTTATACTCTCGTCTCTCCTTCCTTCCGTCGGTACCACTTTCTCAATTTCTGGTCCATAACTCTCCAATAGAACTCTGTCTTCTCTTTCTCCGTTCGTTGTTCGTTTTTAATCTTTGCTTCCTTTACTAACTCCTTTAATTTAGCTCTTTCCTCTTCATTTGCATCTCTCCTAATCCAAACATTTTTAAACCCCTCTTTCTCTGACAATTTCCACGTTCTACTTATGATTTCATTCACTATTACTTGGGACTTAAACTTTACTTTCAAGGGCCTTGCCCCACCATCCTCGTACTTTCCTAACCTAAACACTTCTTCAATCTCTTCTTGGGCTTCATTGTTTCCTTCCATAACCACTGATATTATTTCTTTAGCCTTGCTCAGTTCCTCTCTCTATCTTTCAGATCTTACTGTCATTCGTTTTTCTTTTATTCCTGAAATTATCACACATTTTTTCTTGTCTGCTACATCCCTGACCAAAGATTCTCTACTTCTTAGTACTCTAACTACTTCCTTCTCCACTTTTTCCTTACTTTGTTGTTCTATGATTTCCTTTAAATTTACATTTCCTTCCTCCTGTATTTTCTTCCACCCCTTATGTTGCTCCTTGATTTCCTGAATATGCTCATCTTGCCTCCTCGATTTTGATTCATATTCATCTAGTTTACTTTTTATTCTGTCCCTTTCTTCTTCCAACCTCTTATTCTCCCTCTTCAGCAGTTTTATTTCATTTGATGCGGATTCGTCATTCGCCTTTAATTCGGTAACTTCTTTTTCTTGTTCCTCACTACGTGTGCTAACTTTTTCCAGCCTATTCTGTAGGACTTTGATCTCTCTCTCTTGCTCTATGGTCCGTTCCTGCAGCTGCTTAATTACTTCCCATACCTTTTTTAACTCCTGGACATTCCTCTCCGCCGTTTTCCATACTCCTGCTACTCTTGTTTCTTGCAGCTTATCACTTCCTTTGCCTACATTTAGCTCGGAGAAGCCCACAAATTCCCCCTCGTCAGTTGTAAACAATCTTCCGTCTCTCTCCGCCATGATACAACCATATGGAAACTTTCTTTTTCACTTTGTCTTGTATTTTTAGGGCCGAAACTTGCGTTTTTTTAAACTAATATCCGACGGGACCACCACTCACGCATTCAACCACATAATCACAATAGGCTATCTCCTTTTCGCTGCTAGTTCTGCGATTATTTCCCCTCGATCCAGGAGCAGCTCCATCTCTCTCCCTCTACAACCCGTGTTGTGATATGCTGGTGATGTGTTCAAGAATATCACAGCTTATTCCATACAGCCGGTACTGTGAATTTAGGTAAACTGGCAAATCAGCTTTATAGGTGGTTGTGGAACATAAATAGGCGATATTTCTGTGAATGAATGTAAACTATCAGTGTGAATTCTCTCTCTCTCTCTCTCTCTCTCACACACACACACACACAACGAAACCGCTAAAAAAGGGCACCACAAAACGAGAACTTTGATGCATGTTACACAAACATCAATATCATTCCATTTGGCATAAGTTAAAGCGTCTGGGGAGGATCATTACTTTCTTTGATATTTATTCCTATTGTTATCGAGCTAACCCCCTGCCTAACGAAATGTATATCTCGTTTTAAAGCAGCCACCAACAGACAGACGATTTTCCTCAGCTCCGGGAATAGGTCTTGTAGTGAAGGGGTAAATGAGTATGAATCTAACCACTCCAGTTTAAAAAGTCGATCCAAATGAATCATTTTCTGGAGATGATAAAGTTGATGTGAAAAAAATGTCACTGAATTTATGGTGTTAATATACGGTATACATGTAGCTAAAATATATATACATGTGTTTATTATATGACTTAGAGATATTCGTATGTAATTCACACTTCTGCTTCATATTCATCCATCGCGTCTTTAATACTCCTCTCAAAACGAATAAATTTTCATTGTATACAGGATCACTAAAGATTAACTCAAGTGATGAAGAACCGCTAGTTGTGAAATGCTTAACCCTTTTCCCCCAGATTACAACATGCAACCATCAAATTTACAATCCAGGTCCTTATTCCAGTCCTAGGCAGGGGTGTGGCATACCTGAGCTGCAGTGTGGTGGTGTGTGGCGGCGGGGTGAAGGTGAGGGCCACACGCACATAACCAGAGGGCAGGAGTGTGGCAGGGGTGGTGGGGGTGGAGCAGTCACTTCCCCCCCAACCACCCTCACACTCACACCTTACCCCCTCACCATTCTCCTCGCATCTGGAAGAGACAAGGATATTCTCAGTACTATTCAGTTAAATTTAAAAAGCATTTGACTAGGTAACAGTCCAGGCATCTTGATTTTTTTTTCTTGGTATTTTATTGTCTGATGAATACATACCGGAAAAAATCAAACCATCTGAAACATGCATTAGCAGAGATAGGGTTTCCATTGCATTTCGCCAGTTGTAAATATTCTTCTGACAGACTGGTAGAGAGCTGTTTCTTCGTGCAAGAGTATAAAAATATTTTATGTAAAATAAATGGCCGAGGAAAAGGTGCCACGAAGTCTCTCAAGCCAACTAGATTATGACCCACAATATTACAGGTCGTATTATGAGGTTTTTGTTGATTTCGCAGCACTTTTTTTCCTGCGATTTATTCCGTTCATTACATTTCACTATTCTCTTGTATGCTACGAATGCAACCAGTGTCGATATTAAAACGATATAACACACAAGGCAGGGGCGGATTAAGAGTGCATGGGGCCCCTGGCTAACCTTCAGGTGGGGGCCCTTTTATCAAACAGGTGGCGAGCGAAGCGTGTCTCGATTATTTTATTCAGATCGAAAATCATTGTATTCAGCAGCCAACTGATTGGGTTTGAAATCACCTATATCTCTAAGTCAAAGCTAAATTATCTTTACCGATATCACAATTTGGGCAGATTTGTAAAAAACCCTTTCAAATAAGGCTAAGAAAATCAATATGCAAAGCCTGAGGTAAAAAATATAGTTAAAAGCATAAAACAATATCAGATCTAACGTATCAAATTTATTATATGAAAATTATTTCTTTCTAATGTTGCAAAACAATAATAAGCCTAAAAACTTAAATGAACACTTCATAAATATGATACTAGGCTGCCCTTATGTTGCACGTCTACGAACTTTTTTCAAGCCAAACTCATTACGTCAGTGAAGCTCAGTTTCTCTACAATATCATTTTCTATACTCACAAGAGAAAGCTGATTTAGTCGCTGCTGTCCCATGGTACTTCGAACTTCATTTTTTATTCTTTTCAACTTGGAAAAGGATTGGTCTCCACTGCAGTTTGAAGTTGCCATAGAAAGATAAATGCGCAGTGCAATGTGGACATTTGGGAAGCATTGATTATACTTATTCTCATTCAGAAGCAATAACATCCTTGACTCTGGGCTTGTGCTCTGTGCTTTATTCCATTCTTGGGCACTGAAAGTTTTGAAGTTCTGAAAATTGTACTAATTCAGAAGGAAAGCAGTCTTCAAAATCATTTGAATATTCTTCCATCAATTTATTCGCTGCTTTTCTGATGGAATCATTGCTAAGCTTGGTTAGGTTGAAAAAAAAAAAAGCCGAACTTATCAATTTCTTTGTAAGCATTTAAACGATCTTTGAGAGCTGAAACTAGCTTGTCAATGATTGGTAAAAATACCTCAACCCTGAAACTTTCTCTGGGTGAAAATACTGTTTCAGCTGAGGGACCTTCATCAAACTGGTGCTTCCTCTTCTTTTGTCGTTCTGAAGATTCTTTGTATCCTTTGACCACCGACTTCATCATTCCTTTTTCTTCATAGCTTTCAAAGTCCGAGCGCTGACTTTTGACAAACTCGAGGAGATATTTCAACAAATTAACTGCTGAATTCAAAGGGAGTCCACTTTCTTGAAAGGATATGCTGGTTTTCTGAAACCTCTCTAAAACTGTGTCCCATACTTCAAGTAAGATTGAGATTTCTAGCTGCTGAAGCTTTTCCAGAAGTCCTTCTGCCACAAGTCTTCACCAAAATCTAATCATTTGTTCAGTAGGCCATGTCCAGTCTATATGCAAAATTTCGTAAGAATCGACCAGCGTGCTTTTGAGTAATTTTGTTCACAGACAAACATATTGTCAAACAAACCAACACAGGTGAAAACATAACCCCTTCAACTTCGTTGGCAGAGGTAATTAGGTTTACTTAGCCTATTAAAATGAATCTAACAATACCAAACTAGGTACTACCGGTATATGCTTTTACAATTACCTTATCTTTCCGTGTTTCATAGCTCGAAGAACACGATAAAAATTGATGGGAAAAATCGTCAGGCATTAGGCCTACTCGATAATTATCTTTAGTAAAAATAAACTAAGTAAATAGAACACAAAACCTAAACCGGAACTTCCTATCGATAACACCATAGTGAGGAATAGTGATAGAGTAAATTTCTCTTTTCTCTGTACAGTAACATGCTGCACAGCTGCTAAGTGGCAGGTCGGCTTGCAGAAGCATTGCACCTTTGTTCTGTCTTTCCGATGGGCGTTTAGTAGAGTTCACACTAATGCTTGAGGTACTCCATTTTTAAAAGAAGTAATGAAAATATCAAATAGAGAAACTTACGTCTAAATGTTGCTATTTTGGCCACCTAGGACGGTCTCGGCTTCCCTCCACTACACACGAGTACCGGAGTGTTGTCAACAAAGACTTGAGCATTTGAGTAGGAATGAAATTATAAATAATAATATTCTGATTCTCTCTTCTAGGTCTCACAGATACTGTAGTAATTATTATGTACTAAACATAATAAAAAGAGAAACTATCTTGAATATCTGTACAAAATATTTGCATAAAATAACGAAGTCATGAAAGAAAACCACAGCCCAAACGTAATTGAACTGGTAACTATTTTATTTTTATGCACCGGTCCAATTAAGTTATATGTAGGCTTATTGTTATTACTTTATATAATGAAAACCTAAATATATTGCTAATGTGGCCGTGGGGGAATACCTGAGGGAAGGTTTGTTATGGGGGATTGGAAAGGGGCCCCCCTGGAGGGCCCTCAATCATGCATTCCCCTTAGGTGACCTTTTGTATCAGATTTTCTGTTGACAAACTGTAGGAATTGGGGGCCCCCCAAATACTGGGGGGCCCCTGGCTGCAGCCCAGTCAGCCCCCCCCCCTTAATCCGCCACTGACACAAGGGAATGCTGAGATGCAATATGTTTTAAAAAAATCACTAAAGAATTGGATTTACGAAGCCTGCAGTGCTGCACGTCTGGAAGGGGGACACACACGATTTTTCTGTCCATTTTTTTTTTTCAATCCTGGCGGCGATTTTTTTCTGGCGACTGAGATTACAAAAGCCCGTATTACAGTATTTCTCCGAGTCACCAAGAGAATGTCACGAAGTCGGAATTGCCGGGAAAAAGCTTAAAGAAAAACTGATCGTGTGACACCGCCTCAAGTTTAAAAATGCGAATTATTAATACATGAAAGTATAACCAGCATTTCTCACCACAAATCAGAGTGCTCCAAATATCACATCTTTCTGTATATCATTTCCACTGAAAAAGCATACAGACAGATTTATTTCAGCTATAATGCTCGATGTTTATAAGGGCATGAAAAAGCGTAAAAATAAGTCAACTCCCTCAGCCTCCTACGACTTACTCCGAGCTGACTGAAGTGACTGGACGAAAATACTGGAGTTACCCCGATACAGAGAGTTTTCTATGAGGCTCTTATGACAGCTGTACAATAATATAGTCTTGTTTTAGGTGGTATACAATACTAGAGTTCTCCCAGTCATGAGAGGGTTATAGCGATGGATCTGAAGGTCACTTTAAGAGGATACGTGTCTCCTGGTGTCAGTCATACAGAAATACGATAGAGTACGTGGGATAAAGGGTCGTGCGCTTAATACAGGATGATTCATTTATAACACTGCCCTCTCCTCCACTCTTCCGGGCAATTTATCGTGTGTATGGGACGGCTCAGCGTTACCATTGTCCATCCTGCATAATTTAACACTTCCTTCTACGTTATCAGTGTCAATCTTCCATAATTTTACACTTCCTACTCCTACTGCCGCGCCCACGCCCACTTCAGCAGACTGAGCCGTCCCCACAACGCACAAGATACTGCCAGGTGAGTGTCTATCGAACCTTGGGTCAGTAAATAAACTTCTGATCAACTCCCGTAATTATATTTTGCAGGAAAGACAAGGA
>JAGKTI010016998.1:8208-18896 GCA_018397915.1 Birgus latro | reverse complement strand
GTATGCAGGCCTGTGGCCTTTGGTTCCTTCTTCCTTGCATTAAAAAAAAAAAAATTCATGAAATAAATATATAAAAAAAAATGATTAATAATCTGGCAACTCTATTAAAAACATCTTGCCATCATAACAATCGGTAGACGCTGTTTCTCACTCGCTGATGACATGATCAGTGTTGCCATAGTCAGCTGATGAGAAGGAGTATCACTTGCTTCCAGCATGAACCGTATGAAACCCTCCCCTTCAGCGTCAATCCCGTCGCCTCCCCGAAGAAAATCAACACAGAGAACATTTCTTCCAAAATGGAAGAAAGAATTTACGTGGCATATGTATGATGAAAATGAAAACAAAAGTAAATGTTCCATTGGCATGAAAAATCCAACTGCAGCCGGCAAAACGGATATCGTAACTGGGGGTCAGATTTTTAAAAAACAAAACATAGTTTACCATGGTTAAGAGCAGGAAGCATATTTAACTGCGTGATGCTGAATTAAATCGCCAAGGTCAAGGAAACATTGACAAGACATTCCAACGTCAGCAAAAGAAGGAAGAAGATAAGGTTTCTGAAGATTTGAAGATGAAAATTACCACTGCATACATGCTGGCAAAGAAAGAACTTCATACTAAATTTTTACCCATTATTGAACTACAAAAAAAAAATATTGGTGTGCGTATCACAACCATTTATGCTAACCATGTGAAAGCTTCAGAATTGGTGCACACGATTGCGCAGACAATGAAAGATGAGGTTCGTTATTTTAAGCAATAAATAAATATGGAATTTGTATACGGTATACAAGTTCCATATTTATATTTATATACAAGCATATATATTATTTATTTTCATCCTGGGCTACAATAAATAACTTTCAAGCTGACAAATTATTTGTTAATTTTCCTCTGGCTAGTAAAAATTTTTCTTGGTTGGTAAAATTTTTTTTAAGTACTATCCTGTGGCTGGTAAGATAAATTGTAGACTTTCAGGCCTGTTTATGGCAAAGTGCCTCATTAATATTGCAGCGTGTGAAGAGCGATATAGTGAAGACGGTTCGTCACACCCATCAGCTGGAGATGGAAGTGGACCAGCTAGACGTAAAGATTGGTCTTTTAGTGCACAATAGAATCACACTACAGGTAAGAACCACACAATTTGTGTTTATACCAGGTAGTTATGTTGGTCTTAAAATATCTGATTGTTAGTAAGCATCTCATTACAAGCAGTTTCATAGAACAGTATTTATGTAGTATACTATCATCATCATCTTTCTGACCTCTTTTTCTCACCTGAAGATGAGGTGAGGTGCATTCCAAAAAGCAAGGAAAGATGAAAAATGATGGAGGGAGAACTAATCAGTATGCCAGTATGCTTAGTAAAATGGGTCACACACTCCATGTATCATTCAGGCCGCCATAATCCTTACTCCACCCCACAGGCATAAGTATCCACACATTTGCACTTCATAATATAGTATTACTATCAGGTAGCACCAATGACATCCACTTGGGAGCCAAGCCTCCTCATATTTCCTTGCAACTCGCCATGAGGAAGGACCCTGATCCAGCCGTGGGGAGGCACTGTCTTCTACAAGGAGGTGCCTGTTCCCAGCATAGTGTATATACTGTATTGTACATGTAATACAGCCTCACATGAGTAGCTGCTTAATTGAGGTTGATGGTTCAACTCAGCTAGACAGACCAGAGTTAAACATCAACCCGTCAGGTCAGGTTTGGTTGATCCAATGACTGTCATGTTAAAAATGAGATGCTAAACCCCTTTTATCCACATCTCCATTGAAAATTCATCAAACCACTTCAGTCCCTTACCGGTTCTCCTCATCATCCTTAACTGAACCATACTGTACCTTGCTTTCTCACACACTCATATTTACCATATCTATCCATCTTCTTGGCATACCACATCTCCTCCCACCTTCAGATTCACTTTTATATACCATTTTCACCATCTTTCCCACCTTTTTTACCACCCAGTTTTGTAGCAGTTCACTCTGTCACCCTACCAGCTACCAGCTTAGTTTGTAAGCTGGAGAGAATCTTGAGTGGGTGTGCATGCATACATGTGTGCCTGCATGTGTGTGCACACAGGTGGATGAGCCCGTAAGACACAGAATTCTAGGGGCTTGACTGACATGTGGGTTAGTATCTTGCCCATTTCAGTGGGTATGCAGTTGATGGTTTTCCCCTTACCATGCTTTCTCTTTTCCTGTTTTGTGGATCTCACCAAACCCTATTTTTAGGTGGGAAAGGAGGCCACGATTAGGATGATGCAAATATGACTGATATTTATTAGAAGCATTTGGAGTTACTGGTGTTTGTTATGTTAGTTGCCAAACTTATTCTTGTGGCATTAGGGGGAATCTCTGTTGTATGGAAGAAAATTTGGAATGGAAGTGCCAGATTTTTAGAAGATAATTTGGTTACCTCTTCTCAGCACAATTCATCTTCATAAACACAGATACTCTCTCTTTTCTGTCAAGCTGTGCAAACCTTACACCAAGAGTCCCTCAGGCTGTCATATCACTCATCATTTGTTGGTGTGTGTGTGTGTGGACATACAAATGCAGCGCTCTTACTTTAATTAAACAGATGATCATTTCGTTTTGATTGATGATTTGTAGCCTGCTGAATTACTGCTTATGTGCCAAATTTAGAGCATATGGAATATTGCCCACAGTACAAGAGTTTCTTATGTCACTTCACAAAATACAAAAATTGTGTGTCTTATGTAATGTATTTTGTGCTCCAGGATGTTTTGCCAGCAGACAAAGAGAATATGAACCCAAATATTCCAGATACAAGGACAAAGAAAAACAAGAAGAGCTCCAGGGACACACTGAAATTTGGGTCAATGAGATCACAAAAAGGATTGAAGGTATACTGAGCACTCTTATTTAATGTTTATATATAGATAGATAGATATAAGGAAGCATAGTTTTGTACTACAATCTCAGCAGAATGTTAGTGTTCTTATTTTTAAGTGAATAAGAAGTCATTAGAATTAGTAATTTCCTTTGCTACTGTAACATGGATTGTGTAATTGTCTTTACATTTACATATCATGCAAGATTAAAATTCTTTTCTAAAATCCTTTACCTTTGCATCTTGATTGTACCCTGTGTTATCCCCCCCCCCTTAAATGCAGCTTACCTTTAGACCTCATAGGTAGCTGTATATTATTTGGTAATATTCATTCACTCATTCATTCATGTATTGAATGAATGTTAGGTTGTTTATTCTATGGTAGCATTCATTCATTCATCCATTTTATTTTATTTTATTTTTTTGTTCGACTCTGGGCATAGGCTTCACAGCCTGCTATCAAGGCCCAGCAGTCCTCCTACATACCAACACCTTTACATGTCACCACTTATTGAATGAATGTTGCCAAATAATATACAGCCACCTCTTGAGATCTAATGGTAACGCTTTTTGATAATGACAATCCTAAGCTTCCACCTTTTATGTTACAGTACCTGTAGATTAAAATATTCTTTTGTAGTAAGTTCAGACTGATATGATGATTGTCCTTTGTGAGGCCATGTCTTTTTCATTTTTTCCTTGTAATTTTATACTGTTTTTTCAATTTTGCATTTAAATTATTATTTGTTTGTTGTTCTTCATTACCATCTTTGGATTGAGAGGATAATAAATTGTACCCATGTATTCTTTTTATTGTTGTACAAATCAGTTAAAAGGAGTGAGATGGAGAGCTATAAACCCTCTTTCTCTGTGATAGCTATTGCTATTGTACTTTCTGCCCCCATGATCCAGTACTTAAAGTAACCTCATATCTCATGAGACACAAGGTTGGGGAGGGGGAGGGGGGGCAGCTTGTGCCTAGGGCATTCTGCCTTGGTTTATTTCCCTAGAGACTAAAGATCCTTGCCCCGTGCTGTCTTAATGTAATGTCACCAAAGGAAGTCCAGACATTCCTTCTGTATTGTATCATCTTGGTTGGCATGGAGTGTGTGTGGTTTGGAATTTTACATTATGGAAACATCAGAGCCTATGTGAAAAAGGGAATTTAGTTGGAACTTACTGAATTGTTGCCTGTAATGACCCCCCTAAGCCTTTCCCAAATTAGCCATAAAAGCAGCAAGCATTCCTAAGAACCCTAACAAGAAATTGACTAACATGCGCATCAACATAATTATCGTACCTTACTTAATATGAATGCTGATAGTAGATGTGCTTGGTGTGAAGGGGAAGGAGGAAAGAGGGCTGCTGTGCAGTAACATGCTGCATGCTTTAGGAAGGAGGGACATATGCAGTGGCCAGAAATACCATATTTAACCATTTTGAGGCATGCATTGCACATTTGGGATGCATTGCTGGAAAACTAATCATATAAGGATTGATTGTAAATAAAAAATGCATTATAATGGGTTCAGAAGAGATATGTTTTTTTTTTTGGTAATGGTTAACCATGTAACATAAAAATAATTTTCATCTCACTTAAACTGGTAGTTATTTCATTTCACTACACTCCACTTGCTACTTTAACTCCCAACACCCCACTGTTGTTTGATCACTAACAGACACAAATGAGAATGACAGTTCAAAGGGCATCTTGGAATGGACAAATTACTCTAATCTTGTGGATCGACAACTGCTAAGTCTTTATAGGGGATTGTAGTGATTTTGTAAACAGAAATTACCATACATTAAAAAAAAAAAAAAAGTTACTAAAATCTTACGATCTTATAAACATAAACAAATAAAATAATTGCTTAACGATTGATCGTAAGAAGAGGTTTGCCTATATTGCGTGCCCTCATTTTATGGTGAAGATCTGTTTGAAAAAAAATCCATTGCATAACAGTTTATCATATATTGCATCAGTTATAACATGGGTTCAGTAGGGGTATCTTTTTGGCCAAGGGTCACCAACCCAACAAAGTTTTAAGTCAAGTTCCCAGCTTGCCTCAACTGGTAGTTTTTTCACTTAACAGTACTTTACATGCTGCTTTCCACCATAAGTCCATGAGTTAGTGTCCAACTCACTTCAGCTGGTAGTTAATTCATTTTGCTGCCCTTCATTCTCTACTTACAACCAAAAGTGAGTTTAAAAGTAAGTTTCCAACTCATCTAAACTGGCAATTACAGTATATATTACATTTAACTGCACTTCACTTGCTGCTTGAACTCCACACTGTTGTTCCATCACTGACAGTGACATACCAGATAGTGACAAGTGTAAAGACCATCTTGGAACAAACAGATGACTTTGAACTTGTGTGTTGGCAGTCGTATAAGCGAAAGTAGTTACCATACACTGACTAGTGAGACTTCATATAGGATTGTAATGATCATACAGTAATTCCCCATTTATCTGACGTAATATAGCCAAGGGTATGTCCGGAAAGTGGATCCGTCCTGATAATGGACTTCTCCCCTGGTCCCCCATCATACATAACCTAACTTTGAAAGCCTTTGTAAAAGGCCACTACAGTGCACAGTACAACAATTGTTCCTGTTTTTTTTTGCACTACTCTGTCTGGTCAAGCAGACCTGTAAACCACAGCCAAGCATTTACCATGGTCAAGCAGACCCATCAGCCACAGACAAACAATCATCATTGCAGGATTGTACCCTGCAGTGACCTGAAAAACATGGGAAAAAAAAAAATGATTTCACAAGAAATATGCAGCGGGCACACAAAACATAATGGTAAAATGGAATAAAAGCATGGTGAAACAGAGTAAAATCATGGCAGTACAGTAAGCTAGAATAAAATCAAGGTGAACACTCACAGTTCCTCGCAGGATGTCATGCTGAATAACCCGCTAGCTCCTTGGCTCTGACTGTTGCACTGTGGCTGGCGAAGCTGTTGCACTGCACAGTACATCCCATGTGGTCTGGTGGCGTACTCTGATGAGCTTAGTTGCAGTCAGAGTCAAGGAGGAGCTCCGGCAGTCGGCCCAGGGGAGCGGCTGTGGGACATGATGATGGACTGCCCACTTCAGGTGACTCAGAAAACAACCACAAACTCACATTCAGGGGTGACACAGTAGTTGACGATATGCTAGGTTGTGGTTCCTTCATTGAAGGCATTGTTTGACGTTGTGATGGTGGTGGTGAAGAGGTGGACTGGGTGGGGGTCTGAGACCTGAAAAAGGAGTCAGTCCGGGACTGGTGATAGGAGCGACAGTTCATGCATCGGATGACACTATGCCACAGGAGAATGCTGATCCTCCACAAGGTCATGAGGCACCATCTCTGTTACAATACAGGTGCTCGGCATACTCCTGCACTTGTTCGAGGTTTACCGGGAATGTGCTCAGGCGGGGGATGACTGGAGTCCTGCAGTTCTCTGGATCATCCATGTCGTCCTTGTCACTAGCGTCCAATGCTTCGCCTTGGGTCATACGATTTATAAAGCCATGTTGAAACTTTAATCTGACCAACAAACCTTCAGATGCCTTGAAGTCAGGGACGCTGTGATGATGGGCAAACTTTTTGGCAATGCCTTTCATGTCAGTCCCCTGCTCTTGCACACCTGCAGACCATTGCTGGTGGTACCAGATCAGTGTTGAAAGGTCGACTTCGGCTTGCTGGAGGATGCCCATAGCCTTCCGTTCAGCATTGCATCTGTTTCTTGCCAAAGTCTGCCATGTACTGGGTCAGTTTGTCACGGGATTTCTTGATGTCATGTAGGGTTGAGCTGGCCAGGTTGTACTCCTTTAAGATGTGGGAAGGCGACCATCCCTCATCAGTCTTGCCCTGGACCTCTCATTTCTTCTCCACAGTCATCGCTACCCTCATCCTTTTCTGTGGTGGAGGGTCCATAATCAAACCCTAGAAAGAGACATGCAAGGAATACCAAGGCCTGAAGCAGGTAGGGAACAACCACAGAGCCACCACGTGCATTGCGATAACAACTATATGAGAGCAGCTGTTCACTGCATGGTCGACGCACGGGAACTGGAGACGGCCAAGGGGGTCTCTAGCGGACACTAGGTGAACTATCTAGCCAGACAGCGCGGCGCCACCAGGCCATTCCTGCATGAGTGTGTGAAAATGTTTGTGCGGCCATAATTTCCACCCAGATGCAAGCATTTTACCCAGATAAAGTGGAAAAATGTATGTATAATGATTTAATACACCCAGATCACAGCGTCTGGGTTATGGATTGCACAAATAATTGACGTCCTGATAATTGGGGGATTACTGTATAAGTGAAAATGCGATTGTAAATCAAAAAAAGGTCATTAATTTTTCAATCATTGTATAAACAATTCATTACAATGATTTGTTGTATAATGACGGTCTGCACTACAATAGATCCTTGTCATAACAGACTAACTTGGGAAAAGCCTAATCTGATAAAGCCAGTAATCCGTTATATTTGATGGTCCACCCCTGTGGTGAGATTTCAAGGATATGCTTGAAAATAAATAAGAACAGTAGCATATTCTAGTATTAAAAATGCAAACTGCCTATTTTACACTGACTTGACCATAATTTTGCCCTTTTGGACTCCTGGTCATCCTCCTTTAGGGACTTTGGCAAAAGCTTTGCCATTTCACTTGACTTCTTAAACGCTTTCGATTGAGTCTGGCATAAATCTTTAATTTCCTAACTGCCCTCTTTCAGCTTCTATCCTTCTATCAAAGCCTTCATATCTAGCTTCCTTTTTGGTCGTTCAATAGCTGCTGTTGTAAACAGCCACCATTCTTCTCCTAGAGCTATCAATAGTTGTGTTCCTCAGGGCTCTGTCCTATCACCAACTCATCAGTGACTTTCTAAGCTGTTCATCTAACCCTGTCTACTCATACGCTGATGACTCCACCCTTCACCTCCATTCACTTCTGGCAGCATCCATCCCAGCAATTACTTCAGCAGATAAGGGATTATTCTATTACACTCCCAATGTCTGATTTGGCTCATGTCTCAGATTGAGATAAAAATAATCTTGTCATTTTTAATGCATCAAAAACTCAGTTCTTACATCTGTCAGCCCAGCATAATCTTCCACAGGAATACCCTCTAATTTTTAACAATATCCAGCAGCAGCAAAAACTGTTGATTTGTGACATTGTGCTTAAGGAACGTGTGATGAGAAGAAGGACATATGTACCTAGGAGGAAAATATGGAAGCTGGGAAACCAATCAGTAAGGGATGCCTTTTGTAGTGAGATGAGAGTGGTAGCTGAACAGGAAGCCGTAGATAGAGGAGTTAATGAACAGTATAGAGCCCTTAAGAACAACCTCTTGAGAGTTACCGATGCAATATGCGGTTGGACAAGAGGCCCACCAAGACATAAAGTAACTTGGTGGTGGGATGAGGGTGTAGAAGCCACAGTTAAGGAGAAAAGAAGGCTTTTTCGGGAATGGAAGAAGGGTGGTAACAGGGAGGAGTGCTCGGCTGCCAAGCGCAGGGCTAGAAGAGAGGTATACAGGGCGAAGTCTGAGTCACAGAGACTTTTACTTGATAATCTAAATCATGGAGAAAGGAAAAATATGGTTTTTAGGGTGGCAAATAGGGTGAAGAGGGATAATCAGGACATTGCAGGCGAGCAGTGTATGAAGAATGATGAAGGAAGGGTAGTGGTGAACAGTGAGGATATTAAAGATGCATGGAGAGAGCATTATAGCCGGTTGTTCAATGAGGAGTTTGATTGGGATAGGGAAGGTTTGGAGCCAGCTGATCCAGTGTTTGGGCCTTGGCCTTTGATTGACGCTGCTACTGTGAGTGAGGCAATAGGGCAGAATGCGGGTGGGGAAGGTGGCAGGTGTGTCTGGGCTGACTGCCGAAATGTTGAAGGCCTCAGGAGATACTGGGGTGAGGTTAGTCACTGACCTGATAAATATGATTATATATGAGTGTGTGGTCCCAGATGATTGGCTGAGGAGTGTAATTGTAAATGTGTACAAAGGGATGGGTGATGCCCTGGAAAGGGGAAATTACAGAGGTATAAAGCTCTTAGATCAGATAATAAAAGTAATGGAGAGGGTTCTAGAAGGTATGATTAGAGAAAGAGTGAATATCAATGAGATGCAGTTTGGGTTTATGCCAGGCAGGGGGACCACTGATGCCATATTCATTGTTTGACAGCTTCAGGAAAAATATATTGGTAAGAAAAGGGAATTGTATTTTGTTTTTGTTGATTTGGAAAAGGTCTTTGACAGAGTCCCTTGAGAGGTGGTGAAGTGGGCAATGAGAAAGCTGGGGTTGGAAGAGTGGCTAGTTAGGGTGGTTATGGCCATGTACGTGGGTGCTCGCACCCAGGTAAGAGTGAATGGAGTTTTGAGTGATGAGTTTCCCGTGAATGTTGGTGTGCATCAGGGGTCAGTTTTGAGTCCCTTGTTGTTTATCATGGTGCTTGAAGCCCTCTCACGTGACTTCAGAGATGGACTCCCATGGGAGATGTATGCTGATGATTTGGTGTTGATTGCAGAGAATGAAGGGGAGGCTGAGGAAAGATTTAAGAAGTGGAGAGATGGTATGGGGTACAAGGGCTTAAGGGTAAATGCAGATAAAACAAAAGTGATGATATCTAGGGTTGGTGGCGGTACAATCAGAGGAGAGGGAGAGTGGCCATGTGCAGTTTGCCACATGGGTGTGGGAAGTAATTCCATCTTGTGTAGTGTTTGTGATAAATGGGTGCACAAAAGATGTAGTGGTATTAGAGGTAGACTGCGAGATAATGCTGATTTCATGTGTGCCGCGTGTCGGGGAGAGCAGGTGGAGATTGTTAGGTGTGAGAGGGTTGAACTTGCAGGTGAGTCTCTTGAGTGTGTGGAGGAGTTTTGTTATTTGGGAGACATGGTATGTGCCGGAGGTGGGGCTGGAGTTAGCTCGGTTGCTAGAGTGAGAAGTGGTTGGAAGAAGTTCAGGGAACTGTTGCCTCTCCTGACATTGAGAGGACTCTCCTTACGTACTAAGGGGTCTTTGTATGCAGCATGTGTTAGGAGTGTGATGCTGTATGGTAGTGAGACTTGGGCAGTAAAGGAAGAGGATATTCGCAGGTTTAAGCGTGCAGAGATGACAGTGATTAGGTGGATGTGCAGTGCGTCCCTGCTGGCAAGGCCTGGGGGGGCTGGGTTTACGATAGAAGAGTTGAGAGGTAGGATGGGACTGGAGTGTATTGGTGTTGTGATGAGGAGAGGTAGGCTGAGGTGGTTTGGACATGTGGAGAGGATGGGGGATGATAATTGTGTACAGAATACAGAGGGTGAGAAGTGTTAATATTGGGGGAGGGGTTGAGAGGGGTAGACCGAGAAAGACATGGGGCGAGGTCATTAAATGTGACTTAAGGGTTAAGGGACTGAACAGGGAGGCTGCCAGAGATCGAGCAGCGTGGAGAGCCGCCATTAGGTGACCAAGGCCGACACTGTTCCTCTGAACTGTCTGCTTGCATCCCTCCACCTCTACGACGGGCACGTAGTACCCGTCTAGCAACAAACTCTCATCCCTTTTCTGTCCAGCTCTCTAATGCAAGAGTTAACCGTTACTCCCAGTCCTTCATTTATGCAACTGGTCAACTCTGGAACTGTCTTCCTCTGTCTGTATTTCCTACTTCCTATGATCTCCAGTCTTTCAAACGCAGTGTCTCCAGGCATCTCGAATTGAACGGATCTTGAATTTGGCTCTCTTTTGTACTGTTTTTGCCTTTTCTTGGAAGGAACAGTATGCAGGCCTGTGGCCTTTGGTTCCTTCTTCCTTGCAT